>JAODAL010006829.1:0-130174 GCA_025379985.1 Phyllomedusa bahiana
TTTTTCTTTGGCTTTTTATAACCTAAGTGTGGTCAAAAGATGAAAGCACTACCCTTTTTTCTGTTGGGGATGTTTAATTCCATCCCTCCACCCCTTTTTTTGGTGAAGAAAAAGGTTTTTTCCCCCCCATAACTTTAAGGGTCATCGGCGAAAATTCTATATCGACTACGGAAAACGTCTTGAAAATTTGCCATATCGCTATCGACCCGATGACATAGCAACAATCGTAAACACTCCCCAAAATTTTAAAAGCTGGTGTCCGCATACATGGTTTGAAAGCCGTGTGAACTATGAGCTGACCGGGGCCAAGAGTGAAAGAGAAAGAGTAGGGGGCCCAGATTTACCCCCGGGCGGACACCAACAAAATGGCCGGGTGGGAGTAGGGGGACCCAGAACAATTGGTTTTATACATTTTTTTTGGCGGGATTTATATTTTAGTTCAAGTTTTTGTTACAAGTGATTGACATGGCATGTTCACACAACTTATTTTTATACATGGTCAATAGTTTTTGCTTTTATTCAGGCGTTAATTAGTTCTTCTTGTTCTATTATAGAAAAAAAATCAATGTTTTATAAGGCGGGGGTTAAAAATTTTTTTAATACACAAATTTTTCTAATTATGAAAGAAATGGTGGCATGAAATTCAGTGAAACTTAATTAATTTAGCTGATCAGAATACTGTATATAGTAATGTAAGCAAAGGTAAAAAATCCTCTGTTAACATGGGGGGTCAGATTAATGGAGATATCAATGGGGGGGTCGCTTTAAAGGGGCTTGTCAAGCGGAAGAAAACTCATCTGAAATGGGGCCAGGATGGGGAAAAAACTTTCATTTACTTATCCGTTCACCTGCTCCTTTTTCATTTTGGGTTCTAAGAAAATGCGAAAGGGGCTCTCCTTTAGTTTTTTTAAAAAAGGGAAAAAACCCAAGTGAATGGGGGAAGTTGCAGGGGTAATATTATTTTTTCCCCCCTTTCCTAATTTTCAGATGAATTTTTTCCCTTTTTGATAACCTTTTTAATATTACTATGAAATCACGGACTTTGTACATTTACCTGCTTGTTCCTGTTTTAATGAACAACCTTAAAATAAACTACCCCTGTGGGGGGCCTTTTTGTGGTCCCCCCCAAAAACTTTTGGTAAAAAACACACAAAAGCATAACATACAATCACTTAAAAGTGCGTTTCATAGGGGAGCCAAAATAAAACTCCCAAAAGTGCCAACATTTATTGGAAAGTCAGAATCAGAATGTTTAAGCCCTGCCCCTAAGTCTTCATGAGAATGCCCCTGAACATATGTTATTGCCTCTAAAATGCACTTTTGGGACGGATGTGCACAAACCACGGGGCTCATTTTTGGGCCCTCCCAAAAATTTTGGGAATTTTGGGCAGGTAAGGGTTAATACCAAGTTAACAGGGGAGTACCACCATATAGTGCAAAAATAATATACAGTACAGTTTCTTAGTAGCAGTGCCATACAATTATTAAATAAATACTACTAATGAGTTATCAAATATCACCAACAAAAGTATCAAATAAACACTATATAAACTTAACAGACAGTGTATACGTAAATTTTCATAAACTGCACAAAATTGAGTTCTGGATTAACATCTTCAGGTGCAAGACTTTTTATGGTGAACTCTCATATAAAATGGAATGTATATGTAGATACAGTATGGGATCAGAGTAGTCTATGGGCACTGTATTATGGACAGATGAAACACAGATCCATAAAACAGTAGTGTGAATACGTCCTAATGCTTTTTGACATTTTTTTCACATTTTAAAAAAAATTTAATTTCTGTATAAATTCATACATTACACAACTTATTGGCACATCAATGCTGTGGTCACTTTGGTTTATGTAGAAACATACAGTCCTCATTTACTTTTTCTTAGACTCTCCTAGAGAGTGCTGGAGGATGCTTCATTTTGTTGAAAACTGAATCTAAATTTTGCAAGTTTGTGCAATTTTCACAAGAATGTGGCTTGCATTGTAGTCAAGATCTCAGTGCCATTGAGGTAGGTTATTCATAAATGTGAACTGATGTTTAGACATGCTTTGGAATTAAAAGAGGAACCAAATAAAACCCCCGGGAAACCGACCCGGGTGCCCTTTCACCTTGCCCCACTTGGGGATCTAATGGGGATGGAATGGTTCTCCAAATTGGCTTTGGTTCCGTTCTTGAAGAGAGGTGCTTACTTGTAAAACCGTGATGATTAACATTGTACTTTGCCAAAAGTGTGTCGGTCTATATTAATTAATATTTTTATGGCGTCTTCTGGTTCAGAAACCTCATTATCAAATATCCTTAAATAAAGTCTGCTCAGGATTCTCATTTATAATTTATTGTGACTACAAAGAAACTCCTTTTGGGAAAACCCAACTTTCTATATGAAAAATACAATCCATTGATATCAGTAACCATTGTGGACAAATTTATTTTCTCTGTGGGTGAGTTAATCACCAGCTGTCAAGTTTCCCCATCTACTACAGCAGATTGTTGGGGGTCTAAGCATTGGTACACTCTTCTTCTTGTTTGACCCATTGAATGGATAGTCAAAAGTAAACAACCTGCACATGACTATTGATGTCTGTATGCAATTCGTCATGTGGCCAGGACATCTAGGGAAAATCCAGTATTCCTGCTTCTCAGTGATTCATAGTAGCATATGTGCAGTTCTCCAGTAAACAGATCTCTCAGTTCCAACTGTGATGACATTGACTCCAGCAAAGATTTACCATGAAGTCGGGTGATTCTTCAGCCTCATGGACACATCTAAAAACGATTCTTCCAGAGAGCAGAATCAGTTTCTCCCAAGATCCGTGGCAGGAGTTAGTGGGAATAGATTCTCCTCTTCTGGGGTTGAACCTCTGCAGGTAGAGCAGAGAAATTAGGAGGCAAAGACGGTGGAGCTAAAGAGTCAGAGATACTCTGCATAACAAACCCAAAGAAACAAAAAAAATCAGACAGCGACAGTGTTATCCTGAAAAATTAGGAATATATGGCAGACATCGCATGCAATGGTACAAAACTTTAAAGGGAATTTGTCAGGTGGTTTATGCTACCCTGTCCAAGAGCAGGATGTGATAGAGCAGGGATGCATAATGTTTTCTGGTTCAAGTGCCACATTGTTCTACTGTATCTTTCACAGGAGCCACAGTAAATCTTATAGAGGTAATTCCTATCTGAAACCTTTATTATTATTATTATTTATTTTAAAGCGCCATTGATTCCATGGCGCTGCACATTCAAGGGGGGTTTACATACATAACATATGTCAAATGAGTACAATGATAAGGATGAATGACTTACAATTGGCACAACAGATGGAGAGAGGACCCTGCCCGCGAGGGCTTACAATCGACAAGGAGGAGGAAAGAGACGAAGGCAAGGGGCAGACATGTTTGTGGGGTAGCACAGTGGCTGTAGGTTATAGGCAATCCTGAAGAAATGGGTTTTCAGGTTGCTTTTGAAGCTGGTGAAAGTGGAGGAGAGTATGATGTGTTGGGGCAGTGAGTTCCAGAGTGTAGGGGAAGCACGAGAGAAGTCTTGGAGGCGGTTGTGTGGGGAACTGATAAGAGGAGAGCAAAGAAGCAGGTTGTGAGAGGGGAGGTATCTGGAGATTAGAGCAGAGATGTATGGAGGGGAGAGGTTATGGAGAGCCTTGTAGGTCATGGTTAGTAACTTGGAATGGATTTGCTTGGCAATGGGAAGCCAGTGAAGGGATTGACAGAGGGGAGAGGCAGAGGAGTAGCGAGGAGAGAGGTAAATAAGATGGACAGCAGAGTTGAGAATGGTTTGAAGGGGAGCAAGAGTGCTAGATGGGAGGCCGCAGAGAAGGAGGTTGCAGTAGTCTAGGCGGGAGATGACAAGGGCATGGACCAGCATTTTTGTAGAGTCGAAGTTGAGGAATGAGCAGATGCGAGAGATGTTTTTCAGGTGGAGGCGGCAGGCAGAGGTAAGGGTTTGGATGTGTGGTTTGAAATACAGAGCGGGGTCGAAGATTACCCCAAGGCAGCGGACTTGAGGAACAGGTGAGAGTATACAGCTGTTGACTGAGATAGAGAGATCAGGTGGAGGGGTGGAGTGGGACGGTGGAAAGATGATGAATTCTGTTTTCTCCACATTTAGTTTTAGGAGACGGGAGGAGAAGAAGGAGGATATGGACGATAGTCTGGGATCCGGGAGAGAAGAGAGGTGACATCTGGGCCAGAGATGTAGAGTTGTGTGTCGTCGGCATATAGATGGTAGTGAAAGCCGTGTGAAGCTATGAGCTGACCCAGGCCAAGAGTGTAAAGAGAGAAGAGTAGTGGGCCCAGGACTGACCCCTGGGGGAAACCGACAGAGAGGGGCCAGGGGGGAGGAGGTGGAGCGAGACTGAGAAATGCTGAATGTCCGATCAGTGAGGTATGAGGAGATCCAGGAAAGAGCCAAGTTTGTGATGCCGAGGGAGGAGAGGATATGTAGCAGGAGGGTATGGTTGATAGTCTCGAAGGCAGAGGACAGGTCTAGAAGGAGAAGGACAGAGCAATAGCATGAGGCTTTAGCAGTTGCTAGGTCATTGGTGACCTTGGTTAGGTTTATGGCACTTCAGTTGTAAATCTCTAAAAGCATGCAAGTGTTTTTCTTTAAAACTTTTTTGGTGTCGCATCTTATTTTTAAATATGCATTTTCCAGTGTTTACAGATAACTTAAAAATTTTATTCAAACAATAGGTCATTTTGTGATGACAATCTCCCTTTAAACAATCCTTCATTCCAGTCAATGGCCTACATCACCCAACTGTCAACACGAGTTTCAGTCATGAATATGACTTTTAAACACTCACATTGTGACATCCAACAAATGTAAAAATTGACAAGAAAAGTGTGTGTCGTCTCCGAAGGGATTTATTTTAGTAAAAAAATTATTAGTTTAGTCAGATAAATTAAAAAATCTAGTGCATACATAAGCTTCCTTACAAGGTATACTCACCGAGTCTTGGGTGCAATATACTGTGCAGATTGAATACTCAATAAGATATTTGGAATCAGGGCAATTGTGCACCACCCAAGGCAAAACCAAAATCCATTCTGGAATAGAAAAACACATACGTTATCATTAGCTTTTAGCAGGATCATTTGGATATAAATACTTTATTATCTCTTATGGAAGATACATGCAGAATGAAAGTTGTGGCATTCCCCTAAGCAAAGTATTGGTAAATCTATCATGTTAAGAAATATCTCATACTACTTGCTTTTCCGCTTGCCTATTGTGAACCCATCTGTTTCAGGGGGTTTCGCCACTTGGCTTTGCTCACAGTTGGCTACGAGTCGGCCTCAGAGAATGGAGAGAGGGCCGCGCTTGTACAGTTCTCCCCGTTCTCTCCTATGGCAGTTAAGAGTACTGCAAAGCTAGTCTGCTTGGCTATATTCGTAACTCCGATAGACATAAAAGGGGGAGAGCTACGCTAGTGTGTTCCTTTCCTTATCCACTAAGGGTCAAAGTGAACTACAAATCAGTCTCCACATGGGACTTTGCCAAGTGGCAAAATCCCTTTAATCTTTTTCAATTACGTTACCAACTACTTTAGGGGCAAGTTCACATGTGGCTAATTTGTTAAAGAAATGTATTTGGCTCTCTCATCCATCTAAATGGGACCTGCTAAATTATTGCACTTGCTATAGGAAATCCGAGGCCCTCCACCTGCCACCATGTTGCTGCAATACAGCTTTCAGTGAAGCATGCCAATTTTTTTTCTTACCACTTCTATACTGTATACCTTACAGTTGGTATATATTACTTTCTGTGACATATCTAAAGTTCAGAGAACCTTTAGTAACATGCACATGCCTATGTGTGACTGGTATGTGCAGCACTATTTTGATGTAAGTGTAGGCCACCCTACTCTGCAGTGATGATCGCTGCTCTAATAAATCAAGGGAATCTGTATGATGCGTGTTTGGTAGCTATTTTGACCTCTCTCTTGCTTTTCCACTCACCCAGGGATCAGTCACATGATCACAGACTACAGAGCGCGCATTGTCAAGCGTGGTGGACACTGAGCGGCAGGAGGCGATATTATTTGTGATCTGGAATAATAAACGCACAGTAGGGTTAGCAGATATACAATGGACTGAAGTCACTTTCATGAGCTAAATGTCATTCATGGTATTCGGAGCAGGCTCTCTCTTGACTACATTGTGTGCGATTCCATTCTATAGTCCAATCTACAATAATCGAAGCAGTGTCTGATACTCAAATTCTCTGGAGGAAATCATTAGTCATAATCTAGGTATTAAAATGTAAACTTTGATTGCTTTTGGAACCAAATTCCCACCAAAAAGAGTTGTGACACCTAAGGACTTGCATTGCACTTCAGCTTTGGGTCAGGTCGGTTTGAACTGATTTTAGCTGCCGATTGCAGAAAGACCATGCAACCAATCACCAGCCTTTTATCAGACAGGAAAAGGGAGGTGCATCATCAAAGTGAATGATGCACTTTTCGGTGGCACAATTATCACGCGACCACTAGCAAAATTTGGATCAGGATGAAGTAATCAACCTGAATCCGAAGCGCACGTCTAGTTAAGACTGTTGTATCACTCCTTAGTAAATCAACAATCTAAAGAAAGATCACAGTCAGGTTCAGACATATTAGGTTTGAGACCTGTGCAGGTGCACAGGGGCGACGAAGGTAAAATGGCACACTGCCACCTTTAAGAAGCCAGCATCTTTCTGCTTTTAGGTTACAGATAAAGGACTAAACTAATAAATTATATAGCTAGATGCTACCCTGCATTGATAGACAGACTATCACCACACTGATTAGCTTTTAACATGTTGGTAAAGATAAATGAAGACTATTACCAAATACATTCCTGTTTTAATTTTGCTTTGGTCAGGAGATAAAGAAGATTTTATGTTTCTCTGGTTACCGACCACCTTTCTCTTCTCTCTCTCTTATCTGATTGATCCAAGCTTCTGTCAGTCAATCAGTTCGACTATGGTAAGTGACTCTCGGCAGAGTTTTATCTCTAGAAACAGACTTTTTTACCCAAGTTAATAAAAAGCTGTTACCCTTTAGAGCTTTGTAGCCTCTAATTCTACAGTTTCTAAACCTCCTGCACTCATGCCACTGTAACAGGAATAACATAGCGATATGATAGTTACTGTTATAGAACCACCTAAAGTCTAACCAGAAAGTGTGTAGTCTAAAGCTGCCTGTGGCTCTGTGAAACTGCATGATGAGAAATCCCCTTTAAAGAGGTCTTCCTATCTGACTGTTTCACAATGCCTGCTCTTAACAGCCTGTTTCAGGCTCCCACTTCCTGCTTAGGCTGTGGGTGGTACTACAGCAGTGACTGACATTTCAGCTCTGCTATTGCTAGATGAGCATGAGACATGTTTTAGCAGTAGAGCAGAAGGCTAAAGAGCTCTAAAGAGTTAAGGTTTGTCAGTAAGAAACACAAATTGGCTCCTGTTCTGCTGATAAAACACAGCAGGGAGTGACATTACCCGACCAGGGTCGTCAAAGCGGAGAAAGGTGGTCAGAAATGAAGGAAGTTTGTGTACATGAGCATAAGATAATAACTGAACGGAAGCAAAATCAGAACAGTAATGCATTTGATAATAACTCAGCAAAAAGAAGATTAGAACCAGCGATTCTTCTGTGTTTAAAAATTTATGCCTTTATTTCCATCCGTGGATGTAGGGGTTACAGGGGATCGAACAACGCGTCTCGGGCATTCATATATTGCCCTTGTTCACGGTAATGCTTACATTTTCTGTTTTGTCTTAAATAGCTAAAAGGGGCGGTACTCACATTACGACGTCATTTCCCCTTCAAATAAAAATAACAGAGCTAAAAGCTACACTACGGTATTACATTGAAATAATTACATTTATTATATACAATGTGATGATGTTATAAAAGAGAATATGAGTCAGGATACATTAGTAAATATAAGCTAAATCGTTCCTATAGTTCATTCCCGAAGGGAACCGTGTTTCTAGTTCATATATCCAGGCAGCTTCGCGCAGACGCACATTGTGCTGCCAGTCACTTCCATTTACGGGGCATTCTACCTTTTCTATTCCATACCAATGAAAATCTGTAAATGAATTTTCATGGCATTCTACGAAATGTTTGGTGACCCATGAGTAAGTGCGTTTCTCTTTCTTTTTATTGGTTATATGTTCTGCAATGCGTGTTTTTCCTTGTCGGATTGTGCTTCCGACATAGAGAATATTACAGGCTATGCATTGTACTACATAAATAAGGTGATTTGTGTCACAATTTATAAAATCTTTTATTTTGTATGTTTTATTTTTGTTTGGTCCCATAACACTTTCCTTTTTAATGCTCAGTTTGCATACGTTGCATCTTGATAGTAAAAGACACTAAAATCATGACCACATTATACCGAAAACCCACCAGTGGTAACACTATATTACGCGCAGACAGTTGTCATCCAATACACACAAAGTATGCAATACCACTGGGGGAATACAGTAGAGCACGGAGAGCATGCACGGAAAAAGCAGAGTATAACAAACAGATACAAATCATAGACAGTAGACTGGAAAAAAGAGGTTATACAAATAAGATAATGCAGGAAGCCAAAAAGAAAATGCAAGGGAAGACACAGGAAAACCTGTTGAAGGAAAAAACAAAAAAACACAAAGACAAAAAAGAAAGGAATTGTTTTCTCAACAAAATATAGCCAGGAATTTAATGATATTAAAAAGATATTTTATAAAAACTTAAATATATTAAGAGAAGATCCCATACTGGCAAATATTATAGATGAGGGAGTCCATATGGTAGCTAAAAGGAGCAAAACCATAGCAGATGAGGTGATGAGAAGCAAATTTACAGATAAGAAACAAACAGAAACCTGGATGAATTTAAAAGGCTTCTTCCCATGCAACAAAAAAGATGCAACGTATGCAAACTGAGCATTAAAAAGGAAAGTTTTATGGGACCAAACAAAAATAAAACATACAAAATAAAAGATTTTATAAATTGTGACACAAATCACCTTATTTATGTAGTACAATGCATAGCCTGTAATATTCTCTATGTAGGAAGCACAATCCGAAAAGGAAAAACACGCATTGCAGAACATATAACCAATATAAAGAAAGGGAAAAGCACTTACTCAGGGGTCACCAAACATTTCGTAGAATGCCATGAAAATTCATTTACAGATTTTCGTTGGTATGGAATAGAAAAGGTAGAATGCCCGTAAATGGAAGTGACTGGCAGCACAATGTGCGTCTGCGCGAAGCTGCCTGGATATATGAACTAGAAACACGGTTCCCTTCGGGAATGAACTATAGGAACGATTTAGCTTATATTTACTAATGTATCCTGATTCATATTCTCTTTTATAACATCATCACATTGTATATAATAAATGTAATTATTTCAATATAATACCGCAGTGTAGCTTTTAGCTCTGTTATTTTTATTTGAAGGGGAAATGACGTCGTAATGTGAGTACCGCCCCTTTTAGCTATTTAAGACGAAACAGAAAATGTAAGCATTACCGTGAACAAGGGCAATATGTGAATGCCCGAAACGCGTTGGTCGATCCCCTGTACCCCCTACATCCACGGATGGAAATAAAGGCATAAATTTTTAAACACAGAAGAATCGCTGGTTCTAATCTTCTTTTTGCTGAAGTATTTGTCTAGCAGGATACTGGGAACCTGTGAACCGTGCGGATCACTGCTGTGAATTTCAGCCAGGCAAAGAAGCAGGTGCAAAGGATTCCACATTATGGTGAGCAGCGTTCATTTGTATATAAGAGACTGCATTTGATAATAGTCTTTACCTTTTGTCTACATGTTTCACCTGTTTCAGAAAGGATCAGTTGAATAGTGGTAAGTACACCTGTTTTTATTGTTAAATCCACCTTCTTGCTATAACTAAGAACCTTCAGTTTGAAATGTGTCACAGTTGTTTGCATCTCGGCATGGTATGTCACTCAACTTTAACTTTTGTATCTAATACATACTTTTTATATCTTTTCTGCAAAAAAAATTTTTCTTCAGTTTTTTCCTTTTTCAGAACCTGATTCTAGGGCTGTTGGGAATGCATCAAAAAATGTTTAACTTCCCTAATGAGCCACCACGTGAATCACAACAATGCAATATAAATCTATTGGACGTGCCTTTGTCCTACCAAAGGTTCTCAGTATTACAATATAGTAAATCCTTATAGTGAAGTGAAGCTGAAAGGAATGTGACATGAACTATAATTATTATTTTTCTATGAATTACTAGGATGTACAATCCTAGTAATTCATAGAAAAATAATAATTATAGTTCATGTCACATTCCTTTCATTCATCAGAGGCAGATGTCAGGAGCATATATATATTATTATTATTATTATTATTATTATTTATTTTTTGAGCGCCCTTGGTTCCAGAGCGCTGTACATTCAGGTTTCATACATAACATAGGTCAAACAAGTACAAGGTGACAAGTTACTAACTAACAACTGGTACAGAAGGAGAGAGGTCCCTGCCCGTGAGGGCTTACACTCTAAAAGGAAGGTGGGAAGAGACAGAAGGTGAGGGGCAGACATGGTTGTGGATAGTGTAGTGACAGCAGGGTTATTGTTGGTTGTAGGCAATCCTGAAGAGATGGGTTTTCAGGTTGCTTTTGAGGCTGGTGAGAGTGGGGGAGAGTCTGATGTGTTGGGGCAGTGAGTTCCAGAGTGTGGGTGAAGCACGGGAGAAGTCTTGGAGACGGTTGTGGGAGGAGCTGATAAGGGGAGAGCAGAGAAGAAGGTCCTGTGAGGAGCGGAGGTTGCGTGACGGGAGATATCTGGAGATTAGAGCAGAGATGTATGGAGGGGAGAGGTCATGGACAGCCTTGTAGGTCAAGGTTGCTAACTTGAACTGGATTCGCTGGGCAATGGGAAGCCAGTGAAGGGATTGGCAGAAGGGAAGTGGCAGAGGAGTATCGAGGAGAGAGGTGAATCAGACGGGCAGCAGAGTTAAGGATGGATTGGAGGGGAGCGAGGGTGCTAGCTGGGAGGCCGCAGAGAAGGATGTTGCAATAGTCTAGGCGTGAGATGACGAGGGCATGGACGAGCATTTTTGTGCTTTCGAAGTTAAGGAATGAACGGATACGGGAGATATTTTTCAGGTGGAGGCGGCAGGTGGAGGTGAGGGTTTGGATGTGCGGTTTGAAGGACAGATTGGAGTCAAGGGTTATCCCAAGGCAGCGGACTTGTAGAGCTGGTGAGAGAGTGTAGCCATTGACTGTGATAGAGAGATCAGGTGGAGGGATGGAGTGGGACGGTGGAAAGATGATGAGTTCAGTTTTCTCCACGTTTAGCTTCAGGAGACGTGAGGAGAAGTAGGAGGATATGGACGAAAGACAGTCAGGGATCCGGGCCGGAGATGTATCTATCACGTATGCCACTAATATATTCCACTATATACGGTCGCATACATCAACTATTGGTCACATTGTCAGAAAATAAATGTAAAAATACCGTATATCCCGCAGTATACTTTTTTGTGGTGAATCACTGTATACAAGCCAAAAAGACACTCTTTTTCTCGTGTTAATCTGGGTTTATGTCCATACTCATTGTACGTGCTAGAAACCTTCCTGGCAGGGGCGTGACTAGAGAGGCCAGGGCCCCAAAGCAAACTTTTGGATGCCCCCCCCTCCCCCTCGCCCACCTCCCTGACCACGACCATGTACCAGGACATGCTGTTAGATAATGTAGATAATACAAGGGGCAAATACCTCACCATACATCTCACCATCATACTGCTACCAATCAAATCCCACTATACTAAGACCAGCATTACCAATAACGCTATTACATAAGGACCTGTTTATACCACCAGAACAGGACCACAAATTACCACCAAATAGTGACTGAATAATACCCTACACTATTACTGATCAGTCTACAAAGACCAATACTGTCTAATAATAATAATATATAATAATATAGTGACCATATAGTGGTATATACCAGTGTACACAGTCTCTGCAGACTGTATATTACCTCCATACAGTGACCATAAAGTGGTAGACACCAATGTACACAGGCTCTGCAGACTGTATATAACCACTATACAGTGACCATATAGTGGTAGACACCAGTGTACACAGGCTCTGCAGACTGTATATTACCTCCATACAGTGACCATATAGTGGTAGATAGCAGTGTACACAGCCTGTGCAGACATATAAGTGATTACAGTGCAGTTACATCTTGTGACTCACAGGTGACGTTTCTCTGACCAGTCATTGACTTTCTCATTTGTTCTGCATCCGTCTAGACCTTCATGATGACATCTCCCGACCACTTGTCCCTGCAGATTTAGACACAAATATCTTAGAATCCTGACTTTTCCAGCACCTGCCCCCTGGCTATATGGGGTCCATTTAGGCAGGCAGGGTTTAGATAGGATATATGGGGCCCCAAATAGGCAAGGTTTAGGTAGCCAATAGAGTGCCCATATAGGCAGGCAGGGTTTAGGTAGCTATAGGGAGCCATACAGGTAGACAGGGGTTAGGTGGGCTATAGGGGCCATATATAAGTAGACCAGCAGGCTTGTGGGGGTATACAGGCAGGCTTGTGGGGGTATACAGGCAGGCATGTGGGGGTGTAGAGGCAGGCATATGGGGGCTGTAGAGGCAGGCATATGGGGGGGTATAGGCAGGCATATGGGGGCTGTATAGGCAGGCATATGGGGGCTGTATAGGCAGGCATATGGGGCTGTATAGGCAGGCATATGGGGGCTGTATAGGCAGGCATATGGGGGCTGTATAGGCGGGCATATGGGGGGGTATAGGCGGGCATATGGGGGGGCTATAGGCAGGCATATGGGGTAGGTAAAATAAGAAATCACTTACTCACCTCGGTCCACGCTCCCCCGATGCGCCGCTCGTTCCTGTCTGCTGCTCTCCCTGCAGCCTCTGCGCTCAGCGCGGGTGGCGCTGTGATGTGACGTCACCGCGCGCGCCCACGTGACCACAGATCGCCGGCAGGGGAAGTAGCAGAGCGGCGCGATCGGCACTCCGTACTGCTAGCTCCAGCCAGCGCTGCCTCTGAACGCCCGGGCCGGGGGGCCCGGGCGTTCAGAGGGAGTATGCGCCGGGCCTCACAGCTCCCTGCCCGCCGCAGTGAACTGTCAAGTTCACGGCCGCCGGGTTCCAGGAGCGGCCTTACCGGGGTAGCGGACGCGGTAGCAGCTGCTCCGGGGCCCCCCCCTAAGCGCAGGGGCCCCGTAGCAACTGCTACCCCTGCTACCCCGGTAGTTACGCCCCTGCTTCCTGGCTAATATGCCAAACATGTTCACAGAGCGTGATGTGAACACAGTCTTACAACATGAAATAAGGCCCATTCATTGTAGTTCAGTTGTTGCACCACCCTTACACTCTTCTTTATCCAAAGTTATGGTCTTTCCACCATGTCCCCTCGGCACGGTTTTTCAGACGGTTCTAGGTTTTGAAAGCTGGCTGCAAACCGGCTGAACTTTTACACGGACCTTAATGGAAAATCCGTGCAGCGGTCCCCACTACACGGATTTTCCGCCTGGCGTTTTCTTAGACCGCCAGCGGTCCGAAAAACATAGAACATGTTAATTCTTCCGTCCGGTTTTATATGAACATGTCTATGTGAAGGGGGAGGGCTCTCCTCCGTAAACCACGGAGAAAAGCCATCCCCCGGCGGCCGTGTGCACGGCACGAAAACAGGACAAATACCGGTCGGATAAACCGACCAGTATTTGTCCTATGACATGTAAACGGCCCCTAAGGTGACGAAAAGTT
Source organism: Phyllomedusa bahiana (assembly GCA_025379985.1). Classification (NCBI taxonomy): domain Eukaryota; kingdom Metazoa; phylum Chordata; class Amphibia; order Anura; family Hylidae; genus Phyllomedusa; species Phyllomedusa bahiana. Next base: position 13,809 of record JAODAL010006829.1, read on the forward strand.
TACAATTGGGTTAAACCTATTAGTAATCGTGTTCATTTTAATATCACGTCCATAGTATAAAATGGCTAACAAATTGTCTGAAATGTTGATAATATTTAAATAGCCCGCTGACTAAAGATTGATAGTCACTGACAGTGTACAGTATCGTGTACTCTATTAATAGGACTATAGACTACAATAAATATTGCACAAGTAGTTCCATGTAAAACAGGGTCAGAATACAAGAGCATGCCTTATTGGACTTAGCCCTTGACACAATAATGGACTCCAAAGATGGAGCACAAGACATCCCCTTTGGACATGACTTTGGAGCCAATCACTTACGACTAGGGTCTACTTATTATGAGCTGATTCAGGAATAACCTATGGAACCTTATTGACATTTTGGGCCACATGTATGAAACGATTTTGGTCTAAAACTCACTTTTTTCCCCATAGGCTACTATGGGCAAAAGAGTGAGTTTTAGACCTAAAAAGTTTTCATACATGTGGCCCATTATGTCTTTGATCAACATGAACAGAAGATGCATAGGTTGAAGATGGAAGCCCATCATTTCTTCTGATGGGCTCTTGGGGCACATGTCCGATGCTGGAGTAGAATGAACAGTTTGGATAACTAAGTGTCAATACTATGTCAGGATTTAAAACCCTACAAAACCAGTCTATTGTATGCAGAAACTGGTTCTACTTGTACTAAATTATGGTGATTATCTATAGCATAACAAATAAAGTGAATGTCATACACACCCAAGAAGCTTAAAAAAGACAACAACATCTAATAAGTGCTACCTATGATATTTTACAATTTATAATGATATGATATTATCAGAATAAATTAAGACACATAGGGCGACATGTATGAATGGGTCTGCGGCAGATACCTGGCATCTTTTCAGCCTGATATCAGGTGTAGCCCCGTTCATCCATGTTTAAATCTCCTGCACGCTATTATCGGGTGCATTACCTAGCACCTGTGGAACTTTGTAATGCGCCTGATTTCGGGGGGCTTGCAGGAGGCGGGACGCACTAGAACCGTAGCGAAGCTACAGATTTATAGCTTCGCTACGGCAATTCTAGGTGCATTACTGCTGGAACAGGTAAACCACTTTCAAAGTGGTATACCAGAGCCAGAAATATCACCTTAGCAGTAGAATGTGGATGATTTATGACCCGATTTAGAGCGGGTTCATAAATCAGGCAGATTCTATGCCATTATAATGCGCATGAAATTTGGCGTTAACGCAAGTCGCCCTTAATCTCTATAATTTGTAGCAATTCCGGGACTGGGACAAGGTATTCTGGTGCCCTAGGCAAATAAGGCATATAGCGCTCCTCCCAGTGGAAAATTCAGCCCACTCCATACAGTACCTGTTGCGCCCCCTTTTCTGCCTGGGATGAAGTGGCACCCTAGGCGGTCACCTACCGTCACCTACCTGTTGTCCTGGCCCTGAGCAGTACCCTGGAACTACAGACCTCTTGTATAAGGGCGTTTATAAGATTCAATGGCATACATGTTCAGAGATTAAGTCTAGTATTGCAACTCTAAATGGACGTGGGTTGTGCTACATTACCGGACACAGGTCATAAGATTGGCGCTGCTTCAGTTTAAAAAAAAAAGATCTGTTTATTGATCTCATGTAACGCCTTCAATGATTTTTTGGGATTTCATCAACTTACGGTTTGTTTCACCCAGTCAAAGTATTGGGAAAAGTATCCAAACGCTTGATCAAGCAGACACTTGCTCTCCTGTCAAATAAACCAGAAATTAAAACGAATCACAGTACTATCAAACAGTTCAGCAGCAGCAGGGGGCGCATGCGCGGGTGCATTAAACTAAGTGTGCCAGGCGCGGTAGAGATACAAAGACGAAGCTGGAACTAGAAGGACTAAAGATATGATATAAGAGGCGCACGTATAATGCACCCAGGATGTACATAGAAATGTATAGAGATGGACAAATGGAACATACTATAGTGAATATATAGGTTATCAAGATGGAAAGAATATTTTCTATACTGCTTCCAGAAATACAGAATAGGCACACCCCGATATAAGTCAAGATAGAATTACACATCCTGCCTACTGCAAGTAATATAGGAAGAGTCAATTTCAAGATAAAAACATTATATATTAAATATGATTATGAATGATATATTAACTGTGTTTCTCACTGCAGCATTTTTTTCTCAAAATTTCCATGGCGTGGTAGAGGAATGACAACCTCTACCACTGAGCGAGACAAAGCAGGAGGATTATCTTTATGTATTAGGTTCATATGTCTTGCGACTGAGGTGTCACAATTATGCTGAATGTCTCCAATGTGTTCCGAAACACGGCGCCTAAAGTCACGTTTCGACTTGCCCACATACATCAGGGGACATTCACATGAACATTGATAGATTACTCCTGAAGTTTTAGCATATCCATATCATTTAAAAGAGCGACCAGTGTGATCATTCATGCACACCTTGGAAACATGAATAAATGTACAAGCCTTGCAGCTTCCACATCTAAAGGTACCACAAGTCTTAGATGTGGAGAATGCCCCCTGATGTATGTGGGCAAGACGAAAAGTGAGCTTAGGTGCTGTGTTCTGGAACATATTGGAATAACAGAAAAGGGGCCACGCACACCATGGTAGGTATGGAGACATAGTGGGTGCTCGAGTGGAAAGGGGTTGACTGGACCCTGCATATTTTAAATTGAAAAAGATCCACGGCACTCCAATATGATGATAGTTGAGTTGGAATTTATTCTAAGTACAGACAGTCCCCGGGTTACGAACGCATTAGGGACTGTAGGTTTGTTCTTAAGTTGAATTTGTAAGTTGGAACAGGTATATTTATAAACTGTAACTACAGCACAAAAGGTTTCTTTTGTTTTAGAAAGTGCAGGGAAGGGTTTTTACATTTGTTTTGCTGTCTGTGCCCCTGTTAAGAAGATTTGACCTCATTTTCACCTCATGTGCTGTTTTGGCATGTTGGCACTTGTCGTTCCACAGCTACTATCTGTTATGGAACTTGGAACGACAAGTGCCAGCATGCCCCATATGTCTCCGTTTGTAGCTAGGGGACAGATGTAAGTCGGAATGTTTTAAGTCAGTGACTGCCTGTATTAGGTTGATAGATCATAAAAAATATGTACAAAAAGTGTTTTCAGTGAAACCAATTTACTGCATAGGTATCCCAGGATACATTACGTAAATGTCACAGAGGTCGACTTTTCGGCATAAGATGCCTTTCTCTAGAGAAATCAATAATGCAAAGGCTGTAAATCCAAAATGGAAGGAGAGTGTATGGCCCAATGTAGGTTAGAGATAGGAAGTCTGAGATATGTTGGTGGTCCGTAGAAAAGAGGAGGAAATGCCCTGATGGGAACTCAAATAGGAAGCAGGGCGTCAACCATTGGTGGTGTGGCAGCATAATTGTGACACCTCATTCGCACATCATATGTGTAACGGTGTGGCGACAACCAACGTGCGCCGACCGCTGACATCCGGGTATGGATCCTCTGTGATCACCACAGGTATGATAGTATATGGAGACCACGCCAGGGAGCGGAGTCTAAGGGGCCCCTAGTCTTCACCGGAGCTCGCCGCAAAGCGGGACGGACTTCGCTGCGGGGACCCCCAGGTCGCTACCCCCGACGTGGCTACCTGCGGTGACAGCCGAGGTGCAGGACAGAAACACAGGCGGTGGTAGACAGGAACATAGGTAGCATGTGCAGCAGGATACAGCCGGAATAAACGTACACATAGCAACATCAGGATACGGCAGGAACAGGGCAGGTAACACAACAGGATACAGCAGGTACAGACCAGGGATCACGGCCGTATACAGCAGGAACAAGACAGGGATCAGGACGGGGATCACGGCAGGATACAGCAGACACAGGACAGCAGGAGGCGACAGACAAATGGTCAGGAGCTCTGATAGAACACAGGAACTGGACCAGCATCTCAGGGGTTAAGTCCAGAGACACTGGCAGGAGCTCAAGATGGACTCAGCATGAGACTGCAGCAAATAATGCAATGCACAGGACTGCAATGGACTGACCCAGAGCAAAGGCAGGAACTTCCTCTTATTGTCAGGGGTCATAGGGCAAGAGGAAGGTGCATAGGACAGGAAACCAATAAAAGGCAGGAAGCTGCTGCGCGCGCGCCCTAGGAGGCACAGTGCGCACACAGGACCCCAGGAAGCAACAGGACAGGCAAGTACCAGGAAGGCACGACACGCTGGCGGCCCTGTGCATGGGACCTCGGCGTGATCCGTGACAGTACCCCCCCCCCTCAAAGCCCCCTTTTCCCCCTCCAAATCACAAAAATAGCATTCCACGTAGGTCAGGGGCCCGCAACTTCTAGGGGGGCAACCCCAAAACCAAGTACAGGCTGTATATAATCAGTATAGGGAACACCTAGATAAGGAGGTGCATGGGAGGAAACAAACAGGGCACCAGGCAAAAAAGGGAGGGGACTCAGGACGGGAAAGTAACAAAATGGATATGGACGCTCTGGGCGGGACCAGGAGCTAGGCAACGGACGTTCTGGGCGGGACCAAGAGCTGGGCAACGGACGCTCTGGGCGGGACCAAGAGCTAGGCAACGGACACTTTGGGCGGGACCAAAAGCTAGGCAACGGATGCCCTAGGCGGGACCAAGAGCTAGGCAATGGACGCTCTGGGCGGGACCAAGAGCTAGGCAACGGACGCTCTGGGCGGGACCAAGAGCTAGGCAACGGACGCTCTGGGCGGGACCAAGAGCTAGGCAACGGACGCTCTGGGCGGGACCAAGAGCTAGGCAACGGACGCTCTGGGTGGGACCAAGAGCTAGGCAACGGACGCTCTGGGCGGGACCATGAGCTAGGCAACGGACGCTCTGGGCGCGACCGTGAGCTAGGCAATGGACGCTCTGGGCTGGACCATGAGCTAGGAAACGGACGCTCTGGGCTGGACCATGAGCTAGGCAACGGACGCTCTGGGCGGGACCATGAGCTAGGCAACGGACGCTCTGGGCGGGACCATGAGCCAGCGGACAGGGATACTGACACTCTGGGCGAACCATGAGCCAGCGGACAGGGATACTGACACTCTGGGCGAACCATGAGCCAGCGGACAGGGATACTGACACTCTGGGCAAACCATGAGCCAGCGGACAGGGATACTGACACTCTGGGCAAACCATGAGCCAGCGGACAGGGATACTGACACTCTGGGCAAACCATGAGCCAGCGGACAGGGATACTGACACTCTGGGCTAACCAAGAGCCTGCTGACAGACAGACACTGTGGGCGAACCATGAGCCAGCGGACAGACAGACACTGTGGGCGAACCATGAGCCAGCGGACAGACAGATTGACACTCTGGGCGAACCATGAGCCAGCGGACAGACAGATTGACACTCTGGGCGAACCATGAGCCAGCGGACAGACAGATTGACACTCTGGGCGAACCATGAGCCAGCGGACAGACAGATTGACACTCTGGGCGAACCATGAGCCAGCGGACAGACAGATTGACACTCTGGGCGAACCATGAGCCAGCCGACAGACATACTGACACTCTGGGAGAACCATGAGCCAGCCGACAGACATACTGACACTCTGGGAGAACCATGAGCCAGCCGACAGACATACTGACACTCTGGGTGAACCATGAGCCAGTGGACAGACAGACTGACACTCTGGGCGAACCATGAGCCAGCGGACAGACAGACACTCTGGGTGAACCATGAGCCAGCGGGACAGACATAGACTGACAAGACAGCAGCAGAAAAATGTAGACAAGGTCACCATGGCAGGATCCATGGTCAGTCCATTCTGTAACGGTGCGGCGACAACCAACGTACGCCGAAGCGCCGACCGCTGACATCCGGGTGTGGATCCTCTGTGATCACCGCAGGCGAGATGGTATATGGAGACCACGCCAGGGAGCGGAGTCTAAGGGGCCCCTGGTCTTCACCGGAGCCCGCCGCAAAGCGGGACGGACTTAGCTGCGGTGACAGCCGAGGTGCAGGACAGGAACACAGGCGGTGGTAGACAGGAACATAGGTAGCATGTGCAGCAGGATACAGCCGGAATAAACATACACATAGCAACATCAGGATACGGCAAGAACAGGGCAGGTAACACAGCAGGATACAGCAGGTACAGACCAGGGATCACGGCAGGATACAGCAGACACAGGACAGCAGGAGACGACAGACAAATGGTCAGGAGCTCTGATAGAACACAGGAACTGGACCAGCATTTCAGGGGTTAAGTCCAGAGACACTGGCAGGAGCTCAAGATGGACTCAGCATGAGCCTGCAGCAAATAATGCAATGCACAGGACTGCAATGGACTGACCCAGAGCAAAGGCAGGAACTTCCTCTTATTGTCAGGGGTCATAGGGCAAGAGGAAGGTGCACAGGACAGGAAACCAATAAAAGGCAGGAAGCTGCCGCGCGCGCGCCCTAGGAGGCACAGTGCGCACACAGGACCCCAGGAAGCAACAGGACAGGCAAGTACCAGGAAGGCATGACACGCTGGCAGTCCATGGCAGGGGACTGCAGCGTGATCTGTGACAATATGAATTTATTACATAAGGAGAATCCTCTTGCTTTGTCTTTTTCAGTGGTAGAGGTTGTCACTCCTCTACCACGACGTGGAAATTTTGAGAACAAAATGCTGCAACGAGAAACACAGTGGATTTATCGTTTAAATACTGTGAAACCTAAAGGACTTAATGATTTCATTTCATTTACCTCATATATTTAGCCTGGTTTCAGTATTGATTTATTTTCTTAATTATCTTTCATCTGTTAATATATAATTCATAATCATATATAATACATAATCTTTTTTATCTTGAAATTGACTCTTCCTATATTACTTGCAGTAGGCGGGATGTGTAATTATATCTTGACTTATATCGGGGTGTGCCTATTCTGTATTTCTGGCATCAGAATAGACAATATTCTTTCCACTATAGTATGTTCCATTTGTCCACCTCTATACATTTCTATGTACATCCTGGGTGCATTATAAATGCGCCTTTTATATTGTATCTTTAGTCATTCTAGTTCCAGCTTCGTCTTTGTATCTCTATCGCGCCCCATGCATGCACGGTATTTTAATGTCAGTACCAGTCTTTATATTGGGTATTGGCTGCGTCTGCCGCATTTTTAACAGTGTGGCATACACATGCGCGGGTTCTTATTCTCTTCTATTGTGCGCCCCGTGTCTTTCTTCTAGTCCGGGCACGCCTGCGCAATGGGTCTTTTCGCACACTGCTGACTTGGCGGCCTTTTTGTTTGAATGTTTGTACTAGGGATCAGATTGGCTATTTTGTTCTGATACCTGTCTATTTATGGTCACCTTTTCTGCCTACATATGCCTGCTACCTATCGTCCCACTTGCTCAGTATTGTTTGAGTCAGTCTACTAGCGGATTATCGGCTGTCCTTCATCTTGTTTACACAAAATCTTTCAATGGATCTACTTTGAGCGGCCTTTCATAACCATTAAGGGACATAAGCATTTTTCTATTTATCATTCAAGTCTTGTCTTGTATAGGTTACTGTGGGTAATGTAAATGTTCTTCCTTATGGACCCTGCTATTTAGGAGTAACGCGACAAAGTACTAAGAATAATAATCTTCAGTATCCGTATCTATTTGTGGAAATTATTATTTGACTTAGTTTATGTTTGCTCACTTTTGGTCACTTATTATTCATTTTGGTGCATTATATTGTAATATGTGGGTATTTAGTTTAGGTTTGTCTCTTTGTTTGTGAGTAAAGGGATATTTTAGGGTCCTCTTAGTTTAGGTTCCAGTCAGGGTCGCTTTTATTGGCGCGAATTTGATTACTCCGAATTTGATGGATAGGTAGTTAGGGAATTGATAGGGTCATTTTTTAAAGAATTTTTTTTATTGGATATTATTAAGTTATTTTTTTAGGTCTTACTATTTTGTCTAAGGTCTATACCCTTTTGTGGTTTTCTATGTCTTAACCAAAGGGTTAAGGCTAGTTCAATGCGAAACCTAGCTCTCACTCTAACCGCACTATAACCCTAACGTTCCCCAGATGTTCTCTAGCATAAGGAACTATTCTGTTTTATTTTTTCTTGATTCTAGCCAATCCAAATCAAATTACTGAAATTTAGGTTGAATTGTACCTGAATCCAAAGTCCACCACTACTATAGTGGGTTCATAGATTGTAGTTGCACATGGGTCTCATGTTAATTAAGAACCAAATTGCTATATGAAAACAAAAGATGTAAAAACTAGAACACAGAGGGTGGGGGATCTGGTTACACATTTTGCACTGGGTCTCCTCTGAATACAGCCATGTATAACTTACGTTCTTCAGTTGCTCAATGGTTCCCTGAATCAAATGCCCTTTCAGAGTGTAGATATTTTGCACAGCACGTTGTATTTCAACCTAGAAGAACAAAAGCATATTTTAGGTAACAAATCCAGTAAATCTGATAAAGAAGTTCACCAAGCAAGATGGGTGTCATAACCTGTGGTGTCTTCAGCAGGAGCAGTGGTGGATGTACCCTGTGTGCAACCTGTGCAGCTGTAAAGGGGCTCACTACTGCCTCGAAAATCAATAATGTTTCCTATTATGTCTAGTAGTTACTGGCAGATTGGCACTATAATATGGAGAGCCATAAATGAAGCTATCTATGGCTTGCATCCCAGTGCCATCAAATCATCAGCTGAAAAACAAGGCGCCTGCAAACTGTTCTTGCTCATGGGCCCTGTAGGATGAGTGTGATGCTATATACAAAATCTCCTGTTTATGCCTTTCAGTGTTTACACGGCTATAGACCAACCAAGTGGCTGCCCAAAAAGTAGCGCAGCGTTCACAGGAGTTGTGCTGAGCTTTTCTAGAGGCCTCTTTAATTTAGAAACCAATGGCCATCATAGTGGTGAGAGCCCTACTTATTGGACATTGGTCTGTCATGAGACGACCACTTTATGAGTAATTAGTGTATATCTGATAACTACATTGTCTCCTCACAAAGCAGAAGACTGTTTATCAGAAAATTAGTGCTATACACCTCAATGGACGTTACTCACACAAACATAATGATTAAATGTAAAATGTCAAAGATTGACACAGATCTTCACAAAGACATTTATAAAATGGTGTTTTAGTTTTAAACATTTAAATGATTTGTATGCTATAAAAAAAATTAGAACTGCTTTTTTTCAGACTCTTGTTCATGAGTGGTTGGTATTGCATCTCCGTCCAATGAGGTTGAGCTTTAATACAACACATAGCCTATGTACAAGGCTCTGTTCTGGGAGAAAATAGACCTTTTTTCTGACCACATGCAATCTGAACTTTGACATACAGTAGTTTTCTATACTTACATTAAGTTTAGGAGCCAACACAGCTAATGTTTGGGCACTGTTGTTCAACCTCCCCTGAAAAAAAAAGAATATTTAGAGATAGTTTTCACAATATACTGTACTTTCTACATGTAAATTATTTAAAGAGAACCTGTGACATCTCCTGACATGTCTGATTTAGTAAATCCTTAGGCATTATGGGAAAGGGGCTGAGAAGCCCAAAGCGCCCTCTGTTGGATGTAACAAATCCTCAATTTGCTTTTGACCCACCGAGTCTTGAGAAAGCAATAAGGATTTTAGCCAAGCCAGCATCTCTCACCTGCAGACAATGCTGCTTCGGGATTTTTGTCCCTCATCAGTGCAGAGCAGAGCGATACTGGCTGGCTGTGTGGGAGGCATTGAGTGGCTCAGGAAGGGAAGATCTCTCCTTGAAGAGAGGACCGAACAAACGGCTTGTAGAGTTTTGTTTTGCCTTTTCGCCCTCTACTAAGCATCTGCATATCACAAGGCATTATGATGTCTGCAGATGAGAGATACTGGCTTGGCTAAAATCCTTTTTGCTTTCTCAAGACTCGGTGGGTCAAACGCAAATTGAGGATTTGTTATATGCAGATGCTTAGTAGAGGCGAAAAGGCAATACATAACTCTACAAGCCATTTGTTCGGTGCTCTCCTCAAGCAGAGATCTTCCCCTTTCTTTGTAAATCCTTGTGTTCCCTGTGATATAACAATCCTGGATCATCTTCTCTTATAACTCTGTGTTGTGCTGTTCCTTCATTATTCCTCCTAGAAAAGTATCACTGAATCTGTCAACTTAGTGGTGTTATTCTAATTGTAAAAGAGGTGTGTCCTTGCACACACCGAATCTGCCAGCACTGATTGTACAATGTCAGAATGTGTAGGGACAACTCCGCAATTAGTATGATCCAGCTGACAATTTAGTAGTATAGATGCACCAAAGCTCAAAAGGGTATTCCCACATTACACATTGATGTAAAACAGGCAGTCCTCGGGTTACAAACGGGACAGGGACCGTAGGTTTGTTCTTAAGTTAATTTTTTTGTAAGTCTAGCACAAAAGTTTTTTTTTTTTAGTTTTGGATAGGCATGAAAGGATTTTTACATTTATTTTGCTGTCTGTGCCCCTGAAGAAGATTTCACCTCATGTGCTGATATGGCATACTGGAACTTGTCATTCCACAGCTACTATCTGCTGTGGAACATGGAACTACAAGTGCCAGCATGCCCCAAAACTCTCAGTTTGTAACTAGGGGACAGATGTAAGTCGGAACGGTGTAAGTCGGGGATTGCCTGTATATACATATGGGAAGCCATCAATAAGTGTTAAGTGCAATTGTACTCAGAACACCTGTTAACATCAATGGGACTGTTTTGACTACTTCTCCGTAAAAAACAGAGAGGTTACAGGGCCTGTTCTCGAGGACCTGCATCTATTGCACATTGTGGACATATTCTATCAATATGCCATCAATGTGTATGGTGGTAACAGCCATTTAACTTGACAATTAACTCACTACGCCACAATGGCACTGAAACTTATTGCAACTTTTTCATTGCCTTGCAATTACTTCTGTTGTAATATTAGATCAAATTACATGGTGCAGTAACATTTTACTGTCAAATAGACTGCTGCATCAGTACATTTCTTGAAGGAAGTTCAGAAGAAATGCACAACATAGAGATATTAGATAAGGTGCTCCAGAATTCTTATTTCATGGGAGAAGCAAGTATTTACTAAAACAGACACGTCAGGAAAGGTCATAGGTCCTCTTTACCTTTTTCCAATGACTTGCTTTGTGGCATGCTGTAATTTGTATTGTCAGATAACTAAAAGACCACTAGTCCTGTCATTTCTGAAATAAGACAAACCTTGCATCATAATACACCTCTTCATTATGGCAGCCATGTCATGGAAACAGTCAATCCATTATGTAACTTAATATATTCCTGAGATTAGTGGATGTCTAGCTATAGCCATAGAGCAACCATGGAGCAACAACTACAGACGACTACTCTGTAGGTGCTTAGTAAGGTTACGGTATATTAAACTGTGGCACTATGCCAGGATTGCCTCATGAGGCACATTTATAATATAAATTCTTGACTCACGCAGGGTAGCAATTAAACATTTAATCAGGGCTATTACGCTTCATCCAGGTTAAACATACCAAGCTAAACCGGTTCTATAAGTGAAATACTCCACACATGCAATAAATATAAACTAGTAACCGCACATTACCATTAAATGATTAAGAGGATTGTGTTCTACAGTCATTACTAAGAATTAAGTGCACACGATCAACGAATAAATAGCAATTATATTTTTATTGTTTTAGACTATGACCTTAGTTCTTATTGCATTTAGATGAATGAATTCAGGGCTCAATTTAATTTTTAGTACCCAAAAGCCTTTCTTTCACAAGAAAAGCAGTAACATGTCTCTGTCTCAGTTCACACTATGATAAGTGTCCTTTTACTATGTCTCATGGGACATCAGAACCTATTTACTGTCTATTCTTTTACTGTATGTTCCAAGAAAGCAACAGGGATTGTGTATCTGGTAAAGTTTTGCTTTCAGCCTCTCCCATCCCCATTTCCCCAACATAGTGGTAAAGAGTGCAATTGTGTCCTATGTTTGAGTGGAATATGTTAAGGTTTGCTCTATGAAACAGTGCAAAAAGCCATGCTATTCTATAGGGAAGGATACAGAGAATAATAATCCATTAATCTCCCGGTATACACATATTTTTTAATATGGGTGCCTATGTATGACAGAGGCTACTGAGTGGCATTTGTCATAGCCATACAGCAGAACTGTACAATGGAAAATTTTGGGACAAAACGTTGGGTCTGATTCTGGATAAACAGCCTTAGATAATAAAAAAACTTTGTGTCAGCGGTCACCTCTAGGGGGAGCTCCTGATTTACATATTTTCCCGTATAAAAGCAAAGTATTTTTGCTAATAGACGGAAATAATTTCAAATAAAATGTGCCTCCTCGGTCCCTTCGGCAACTTAATTTGATCAAGTCCCTTCACATGAAAAGGGCAAACAAGGGGATTATGAATAGATTATGAATCTGTGCAAAATTTGTAAGCTATAATAGATAAATAAAAGGAAAATTTTTTACCCCCTTAAAGGGGTTTTGGGCTCACTTCAGGCATTGATGGAATATCACTTGAATAAGCTATCAATGTCAAACAGGTTCAAGTCCAACATCTGGGACCCACATCTATTTCGAGAACAAACCCTGAAACATCTCCTTTTTAAGCGGAGATGTGGTCAAGACTGTTCCTTAAAAATTTTGGGGGGGGGTTCGAAAACAGCCAAGGGGTGTAGACTGAGACCGTCCCTTTATCTGACTTTGGGATGGGCATATCCTGCAAATGCCATCAAAAATTTGGGGTTTAGAAAACCCCAAATTTAACTGCCCAGACCACCAAAAAATCCCATTTTTAACAAGCGCCAAGAATATTATGATTCCCCCTTTTCCCCCATCCTAGACCCCCCAAAAACTCTGGGGGAAATTAACCTCTACCCATTCTAGGGGCCCAACAAATTTTTACGTCAATCTACTCACTCCTTTCCCATGACCACTGGAGATATTTTTTAAATTATCCCCCTTAATCCAGGAATACTACTCAACCCTAAAAACCAACCCAAAAGTGGGGAACATGGGGAATTAGTAGGGTTTAAAAAGGGTAAAAAAAAGGTGAATAAAATTTTTGCCATCACTAAAGGGGTTTTTGGGAAAAACAATTTCCCTTTAAATTACTATAGATCTTAATTTACTTATATTACTTAAATTACTATAATTTTAAAATTAAAAAAAATTTAATTTAAATTACAAATAGACCCCCCCTGCTTTCCCTCCCCCTCCCCCCTTTCCCCTTTTCCCGCCCCAAACCTTTTCCCTCACTGTTAATGCCCCCCGCACCAAAAAAACCCCGGGCCAAACTACATTCTATCCTACTTCCCAAACCTACTCCCCCCTCTCACTGCCCTTTCCCCTGGTTTCCGGGACAAAACCCCCCCAACCCCGGGGCCCCCCCCAAAACACTTTTCCCCCCATACTCTGCCCCTCGAACAGACTCACCACTACTAAATTTCCCCGTAATCCCTTCAACCAGAAACACACCCTCTGACCCGCTCCCCCCAAACCTCTCCTTGGAGCTCTTTTGAAACCCCGGGGGTCTGTATGAAATAAACTCTCATACATACATTTATTGTTCATCTCACGCAACCTACTCTTCCGGGCCCTTAAAAAAAAAAACCCTGGCTACCCCCCTGACACAGTCCCCCCTTCCGCACTCTTTTTTAGCGCCCCCAAACCCTTCCCCCACACCCCCGCCCGGAAACAAGCAGGGTTGGGGGGCGCCCGGCCTCCTCCTGCCCTGAAAAAACCCTTTTTTTCCCCTTGGGGTGCCCCCCCGGTTTCCCAACCTCTGCCTTTCCCTCACCCTTCCCTTTTGGGAATTCCCTTTCGTCCGAAACTACGCCCCCACCTCCCCCAAAGTGGCTGTTGCCCCTACCGACCGCCGGGCCCCCCCACTGCCTTTCCCTTTCCCAAATTTGTTTTCCGGGCTTCCCCTTTCTTTCCACCCGACATCCCCCACTAAATAAATGGGGGGATTTACACACCCCCAATCGCACCCCCCCTACCCCCCCTTCCAACAAACCCCCTTTCACTCGCTCCCCTTAAAGCCCTCCCAAGGGAAACCCAGGACCCCTTCACAAAGAGGGGGAAAACACACTGGACCTCATTTTCACCCGTCCCCCCCCTCGGGGCCCCCCTTTTTGACATCTTTAACCTCCACACCCAAATATCTGACCACAACCGGGGTTTTCCCCTTCACCCACTACCCTTCCCCCCCCCTTTTCTCCTCCTGTCTCAAACCCAATTTCTACCCCGGAAGGAATCTAAAAAACCCTTTCCAACCCTCACACACCTCTGACTCTCTTAACACCCTTTTCCCCACAATCTCCCCATTCCCACTGACCCAAAACCACCACCACTTTCTACAACCTTTACAATCACCCCGGGGCCCTTTTTGACTCAGTCGCCCTCTCACCCCAACAACGGGAAACCTAAAAAATAAACCCAGACAACGCCGGGCACCCCAGACTTTTCCCAAACCAGAAAAAGGCGAGCTTCCAAATTTGGGGCGGGAAGGGGCCGCTGGAAAGAAAACTCCCCTCCTTTATGACCCTTTTTGCGCCTTATACAAACACTCACGCAGACATTTAAGCCCGCATTTGCCTCACCCAAACAGAACTATTTCACCACCCCTCATATCCCCCCTGTCCCCCAACCCCAGAAAATTTTATTCAAACCTTAAAACTCTTTTCTCCGCCCCACCAACCCCTCCTCCCCCATCCCCCCCTTTTTCAGCAGATAAACTTTTGCCTTTAAACTTCCTCCAGAAGATCAACCTCATAAAGAAAAATTTTAGCCCGCATCCTCTCCCCAAAACCCCCCCCCCTTACCCTTGAAAACCTGCTTTTTCCCCCTTAACTTCTTCCCCACGGTCACCCCATGCCAAGCTCCCTCCTTACTGCCCAAAATTTCCAACCCCCACTACCTGTAGTCTTGCCCCACTCCCCATCCCACCTCATCCCAGACCCTCAGTGTTTTTCTATAAAACCCCAAGCACTCCCCCACTTTTTAAAACCTATCAAAACCTCTGGCATTTTCCCCCTTTTCCTTTAAACATGCTACTATCACTCCCAACCCCAAAAAAAACAACCCCTTTAACCCCCCTCTCTTCCCCAAATATCGCCCCATCTCACTCTTCCCCCTTTTTTCTTCCAAACTCCTCGGGCAGCCCCGCTATCTTCAGCCCCTTTCCCCCCACCTCTTTTCCAACTCTCTTCTTGACCCACTACAATCTTTTTTCCCCACCCCACCACTCTACCGAAACGCCCTAACCAAAGTCCCCTAATGAACCCCAAATAAATGCTAAAGCCCATTTCCCCTACCGTGCTCCCCTCTTAGACCTGTCCCCTGCCCTTTTGACACTGCCCATCCATTCCCTCCTGCCCACAAATCCTCTCCTCCCCCGGAAATCACACTTTGGGTCTTTCCTGGATCTCCTCCCTACCTCACTGATCGGAAATTTAAACCCTCTCTCAAATTTTTGTTTTCCCCCTCCTCCCCCGCCCCCAACTCTGTTGGTTTTCCCCCCCCCCGGGGCAGTTTTGGGGCCACTACTTTTTTCTCTATCTACAAAACCCTTGGGCCCCGGGTTTACCCCATAGCCTCCACAAGGCTTTTTATTACCACCTGTAAAGCTTTAAGGGTACCCCCCCTTTCATCTCTGCCCAAAATGGCACGTTCCCCTTTCCTCCCGGATCCCTTTCTGTCTGTTCCCCCCCATTTTCCCCTTCCCTTTTCATACGTCCCCCTAAAACTAAAGTTGGGGAAAAAAGAAATCATCAACTTTTCCCCCTCCAACTCTATCCCCGGCCCCCCGATCTCTCTATTAAAAGTAACGGCTCTACACTTTTACCGGTCCCACAAGCCGCTGTCTTGGGGGAATCCAAAACTCGCTTATCTTTCAAACCCACAACCAAACCCTACCTCGCCTGCCGCCTCCACCTGAAAAACATCTCCCGCATCCGCTCATCCTCCCAAATATGACCCCTACAAAAATGCTGGTCCATGCCCTTGTCCTCTCCCGCCTAGACTACTGCAACCTCCTTCCCCAGGGGGCCTCCCCGCAGAAACCCCCGCTCCCCCTTTCCCAAACCAACCTTAACTCCCGCTTTCCCGTCTTATCCCCCTCTCTTCCCCGCTACTCCTCTGCCTCTCCCCCCCCCGCCAATCCCTTCACTGGCTTCCCCTTGCCCAGTCGAATTAATTTCAAGCTAAATAACCAGACCTACAAGGCCTCCATGACCTCCCCCCCATACCTCCCTTTCCCAAATTTCCAAAAATCCCCCCAAAGCACTTTTCCGCCCTCACAGGACCTTCTCCCTGCTCTCCCCTTTTCAGCTCCCACACCCCGTCTCCAAGACTTTTTCCCCCTTCTTTCACCCACACTCTTTGGGAACTCACTGCCCCCCAAAACATCAGACTCTCCTCCAATTTTACCCCTTCAAAAGCAACCTGAAAAACCCCTTTCTTCCCGGGCTCCTATAACCTTCACTAAACTTGTCACTACTTCCCCACAGAAATTTTTCTGCCCCTCACCTCCTTCCTCTTTCCCCCTCCTTGTAGAATTTTAAGGCCCTTTGCGGGAGGGGCCTCTCCCCTCGTCCTGCCAATTGTCATTATCCCTTATCACTGGGACTCTTTTTGACTTATGTAATGTATGAAAACCCCCCCGAATGTACAGCGCCCTGGAATCAATTTGGGGCTTTTAAAAAAAAATAATAATAATAATAATAATAATAAAAATCTTTTTGTATGTTTTTATAAATTAAAAACCTCCCATTTAAAGACTCTTGATCTTGTTTGGTTTGGGTTTTGTATATCTCCCCAGAGAGCTGTTCAATTTTCCCGCTGGCTTTTTTATGGATTTTTTTACTCTGAATAAAGGGTTTCCCAAAAATCCAAAAGGATAAATGATGCTGACCTGGATCTGGGTAAGGCTTTGGTGGGAATACAACCATTTTGCTTAATCCCGGCATAATTACAAAACCCCCGCCCCAAAGATTTAAATGTTGGGACCCAATCCCCTTTTATGAATTTTGTAACTGCAATCAGTACAGAACTAGAAGCTGTCCTGAAATGTGAATTGAAAAGGTCATCTAGGGTATATTCAAAGTGCCAAGTGTGATAAACACATGGTTTTAAATGGGAATATCAACGGGGGTGGGGGCTAGGGGGTTTCATACCTTTTTGGGGTGGTTTTAACTTGGCGGGAAAAACTTTTTTTTTTCTTTTTTTTTGCTGCCAGGGTTTTTTATCAAAATGAATTTTCTCCTATTGGACAATCTCTTTATGTAGAAATAATTTCCATTTTCAAACACTACAAACCGGGAGATACATCCCGCTAAAAAGGGGGCCCGTCATTAAAAAAAGTGGGGCAAAACCATATTTTTGGGGGAAAGGGGGGCCCCCAAACTGAAGTTTTACACAAGGACGCATGAGTCGTTAGTTACGCCCCTGGGTTAACATAAAGCAAAGTAACATCAATAGAGGACTATAAAATAGGTTTTTAATTTTTTATTTAAAAAAATAAAAATTTAAAGGGTTTTAAAAACCCTTTGACCCAATTACACCCAAAGTTTTGGATCTTTTAAAGATACTGTAAACCCCAGGGGATCTTGAAGAAAGCCATGGGGAGAACCCCTGGGAAAACCCCAGAAAAAAATGTAAAAAGGGCCCACATTTGCTCTTTTCACATTGGATAAAACACTTTGGGGAACATTTTATTAAAACCTGGCACTGACAGGCCCCGTTTTAAAACGCTTTAAAAACAGTGTAGAATTTTGTGAAATGTACAGTATGGGAAACCCGTTCTTCTGCAAGGGCATAACCCTACAGGGCAGTTTAGAGTCAATACCCCAAGTCCGGGCCCGGCAAACCCCCTTTACCCTGGCTGGCTGTTCTTCTGCAGGCTACATACAGGGCAAATATGAGCCAATACCACAAGTCGGCTTTAGGCACCACCTTTTACCCTGGTCAGGGTTTTTCTTCTGCAGGTCATACATACAGGGCAGTGTAGATTTAAACCACAAGTCTGGGTCAGGCAACCCCCTTTACCCCTTTTGGCTGTTTTTTCCCGCAAAGGGCATACATACAGGCACGTGAAAAGCCAATACCCCAAGTCCCTGGCTCAGGCCCACCTTTTCCCTGGTCTGGGGTTCTCCGCAGGTCCCAAACCTACCGGGGGATTTTAGAGCCCAAAACCACAATCTGGCTCAGGCCCCCACCCCTTTTCCCTTTTTCTGGCTGTTTCTTCGCAGGTCATACATACAGGGCAATTTTAAAAGCCAAATACGAAAAAGTCCCGGCTCAGGCCCCCCCTTTTTTCCCTGGCTGGGGGTTTTTTCTGCCCGTTTATACATACAGGGCCGTGTAGGCCAATACCACAAGTCTGGCTCGGCACCACCTTTAACCCCGGCTGGGGTGTTCTTCTGCAGGTCATACAAACCAAGGCAGTGTAGAGCCCAATACCACAAGTCCCGGGTCAGGGACCACCTTTACCCGGTCTGGGTGTTTTTTCTGCAGGTTTATACATACAGGGCAGTTTAGAGCCAATTTCCACAATCTGGGTCAGGCACCACCTTTACCCGGTCTGGCGGTTTTTCTTCAGGGCAAACTACAGGCCCCAGTAGGAGCCAATACGACAAGTTTTTGGCTCAGGCCCCCACCATTACCCTGGGGCGGCTGTTTTTTCTTCAGGTCATATATACAGGGAAAGGTAAATGCCAAAAACCACAAAATCTGGCCCCAGGCACCACCTTTAAACCCCGGTCGGCTGTTTCTTCTGCAGGTCTACATACACGCAGTTTTTGAGCCAATACGACAAGTCTGGCTCAGGCACCACCATTACCCTGGTCTGGCTGTTCTTCTGCAGGTCATATATACAGGGAAGTGTAGTGCCAATACCACAAGTCTGGCTCAGGCACCACCTTTACCCTGGTCTGGCTGTTCGAACTGTTCAGCGCCTAGATTTGGCGTCAAAGAATCATAAATGTCTAATTCTATGAATGTGGTGCGACGCCCCCAGGACACCCCAAATCTTTGGCACGCTAAAAAGTGTCTTTGACGCCAAAGTTTGGAGTGCAGCTGTTCATACATTCTTTTTGGCTCAAAGTACACCAGAAAACTGGCGCATCCCCATTCATACATGTCGCCCTTTATGTTGCAGACACCGAAGCATAGAACACCTTTTTCAAAGAAAACTGACAGATACCTGCGATGGATGCCCAATGATGTGAATGGCGCCTTACTCTTGTCTAAAGAAGGACAATAAAACAACTAAATTATTTATCTTCTTGCATCCCTATGTCAGGCCTTACTACTTGTGTTCTGTCATAGCCTGGAAACAAAATCCAGCTTTTAGCACAAATAATATAATGAAAACAGATATATGACTGATTGCGATGATGATAGTGTTTAGGTCTATGATGATGCTGAACTGTAAAGGTGCAGAGGCAGCAAGTGTTGTATTTGTTCTTTAAATATGTGGTCCATAAGCTTTAACATACATCCTTTGACAGACCTTATTAACTCTGACAAGGTTCACCTTTTATAATCCCGATCTCATCTAAGTATTTATGTTCAAAGAAATGGATGTATGGGTAGTTTAAGTTTTGATCAAAATGTGCACTAAGAACCTCATATTTACATGTATCCTAAAGTAGCAGAAACACATTTTGAAATAATTCCTAAGTTCTCTTTGACTGTTTTTTGGCATTTATAGAGTGCTGCTAATATTGTGTTGCGTTTGCAAAGAAATTTAGCGACCTATATATTTTCTAATCCGTAAATTGCACCGTATCCCCAATGGTGCAAACAAAGCAAAATTGTATATGTCAGCTCACCTAAGCTCCAATGATCCAAGTCCTGCTGGTGGATGCACCGTTATCCCCAATGGTGCCTTAGCTGACTACCTACTCTTCCTACCCCTAAACCTGGCCCTGTCAGCACAACTTAAATGAAGTCTATGAATTAATTCAATTATAATATAGATCTAGAACACTGAATAATCCTAACATGTGGTTACCTGAATCGAAGCAAGACTTTCTAGGTTTGGTATAAATTGGCCAGTCTCCAGAACCATACGAGGCACCTGTATCTGGTACAAAATGTGAGAAAAGATTATGATAGCTCTAACACAGTTCACATATACAAGCAGTAGTCACTTGATATTGAAATAAACAGACAGCAAAAATAGAATCTAAATCGAACCAGAAAAAAATGTAACATCTGCATGACCAGGATAAATGCCACACCCGTACCGGTGCGGACACGTAGAACTGCTGCAATTGCATTTTGATATATTTCAAGTAATGTTGTAAAGGGACCTGGCAAGAAGGCATGTATTTACCTTGTGTATTAGGCAATGATTAGACCAGGATAGTTTTGTGATAGATGTTTTTGTTAGCAGCAAACTCTTCTAATTTCTGCTGATGTTGCATTAGGAGATATTTATGGATAGGCATCCCAGGCCTTACTCCTCAAACAAGTTCTCCACTGTGGATGAATTGGTCAGAAGGTTCCCATGACCATAAGCTTATTACAAAGTGTTCCCGTGCTGCATTAGAGCAGTGATCGCTTTTTCCGCCCAACTCAATCTGCCTCTCCGACATAGAGGGTGAGACTAGCTGTCGGTGTGATTCCACATCAGTTGGGGATAGTCCACGGATCACCTCACCTTCACTGTAGCGGCAGGAGGTCGATGCCCAAAAAGAGACTTGGTCCTCACATGAAAAGTGTTGCCCAGAGCAAGCTGTTTCCACAACTGCCATTCCCCCCCCCTCCCCTCAAATGACCAGCTGTAAACTGAAAAACCCTGGAAAAATGTGACTCCTTACAGGGCCACTTGAGTGGAAATTTATGTGGAAAGTAGAAAAAATCCATTTAATGGCCTGTCTTTGTAATACAAGATAGGATGGATTCTCCACATCAACAGTCAGCAGCCACTCTTCACTCTGACTGGGGATCCTATATAGGGAGCAACTTCCTAAATCAGTATATGAAAATAGGATTTCAAAATCAGACAACCCCTTTAATGATATCACAAAGTTTTTCGGTTTGGGGACCTGGTCATTGCTGCCAAGAGTGGGGCATGCTTGTCTCTCTCTGCACATCTTTCACTGCCGACTACATAAAAGAAATAGGATATATGACACACAGGGAAGATGGAGGAGACCCTAGGGCAGATGTATAATCATAAAGGCTTGTAGGCTGAGCTTAAGACCAGAAGGACTTATGCAGCCTTATAATATTAACATTGATATGTCTAGAGAAATACCAACTGTAAACAACAAGCAATTTGGAGGCAGTACAACTCCATGTATGTGTGTAGAACATGTGTGATGGTCACTCAAGGTGTCCTGACAATTGCCCCACCATTGGGAATCCAAAAATATCCACAAAAGAGCCACACTCACATATCTGATATATTGTATATCATCAGACCAACAGAAGCTGCAATAAGCAGAGTATTTTAGTGTGATGATTTGGTTAAGGGCACGTCCAGAAGACAAGTAAAATCCTGTTGTTGAAAACTGTGTCACATGACATGAGTATTTCATGTGTATTGTATGTGGATTTACGGTCAATGTTTTCTGGCGGATTTACAGTCAGTCCCATTCATCTCTTTGTGATTTTAAATGCTGTTCTGTGTCCGAAACGCTATTCTGTGTTCAAAAACATGTTTTACAGAAGGTTTTTAGGCAGCTCCATTGGCTTTTATAGTAAATATTCCATGTGGAATACGACCAAAGAATGAAAATGTTCTTTTTTAGTTTTTTAATGTTTAAAAATGGACCGCCAAAATATAAATTGTATGAAGTACAAGGGGTATTTGCTATTGAGGTCAATGGGGATGGTTTACTTTCAGTTTTAGACAAGTATTTCAAGTCCCAATCTGTGTGGATTCCATCTTCAAATACTCATCAGTCATGGAAACCGCGCGACCATCACACCGGGTCTCTGCTGTTATTGGTACCGTGATCCACATGTCGGCTGTGGGCACACTCACAGTCCATTCCCTAACCGCAATAACTTACCTCTCCACGATCCCTGTGTAATCTCTACTGGCCAGTGCGCGCGTCCCTGCCCCTTAGGGCACGCGCATGCCGTCTCTGTTACATTCAAACGACCAGAGCACAGGTTATTGGCTGTCACCTGACGCTGACCCTATTTAACCCTGCCTCGTGCCTAGCAGGAAAGCATTCCTTAAAGTCTACGTTCTGATATTCTGTGTACCGTAACTGTTGCCTCTGTCCCTTGACCACGAACCTTTGCTGCCTTTCCAGACCTTGCTGCCCGTCCCCGACTACGAGCCTACCTGATGATTCTGTACCACACTACACCTCAGCTGCCACGGCAAAAAGGGCTCCCACCACAGCAAGCCTAACCTGCCTTGTGGCAGGCTCTGGTGAACACCGGGACCTACTTAAACACCGATCACTGGTGTGGCTTACACCACCTCTTGCGGTGGTCTAGAGGATCCACTACCTCAGCCGTTACTTCATCGTGTGGACAAAAGATAAGACTACCCTTCTTTAGGCATGGTATAGAATGAGAGGTCTTTCCAATGGCTACATTAGTGTGCTATAAACTGTGTAGAGAGCTTGTAACTGCGGCCTGTGGGAAAGATGGAATACATGTATAATCACAGAGGTTATAGCCTGAGAAGACCAGGAGGCCTCATGCAGCCTGATAGGTTCAGAAATACCAAGTGACCTAAAAATAAAACAAGTCCCAAACCTACTACACCTGTAGATCCTAAAGTAATGTAGGATTTCAGTTTGCAGTCGGCAGTAGACTTGACCTACTTACACATCCCAATTTTCGTAAACTCCCAAAATTGTTACAAAAGTACCATGAATGTTTACATTACAATAACTATCACTTGTAAAAATGAGACAAACCATAATTTATCATAGTATTTATGCTTTTATGCCAGGAAATTCTTACTGTTCAAATTGTATCAATAAGCTTTCAGCTGCTATAATCTTTGGCTTTCCCTACATATTAGTCAACATTTCGATAGTCATACCTGTGTCAGGATGTTAGCGAAAGGCACTTGGTCCAATCCACTGTTGTTATAGTCTCGCAGAACCATCACTGCGATATTGGACATCATGTCGAGTCCAGGTACACTCACATTGAAGCTGTCTATCTGCTGCTTAAACTGTCCTGTGTACTGGGATAAAAGTATAGAACAATTATGAAAAAAACTGGGCTATCACAATATACATAGTCGAGTCACATTATTATGACCATGTCCTATTTTTGTTAGCTTATGAAGAAAGTCACCTGTTGTGAGCTGGCTTGATGGTTAAGGTGTGTGATAGGCTGTCTTCACACATATTTCTTGTTGCTGTCATACTCCGTTTGTGAACTGTTCGCGTGCGGCTGTGATGAAAGTGTATCTTGAGTGGATAAATGACGTCACCGCAAATAAGCGATGTGGGAACGTTGAAGCACCATGTGTCAATGATGTGAGAGCTGAACTTTGGCAATGCAGGGTATGCAAGGGCTGACTGACCAAATATAGTTGAGTTGCTCATTGCCAAAATGAACCTGGGGGCTACCAGACATGTGTCTAAAACAGTTCATTGAGCCCTACTGTGTATGGGGCTCCAGAGCAGAAGAAGGTCTCTGCTAACGACACTACATCGGCAGATAAGGCTTCAGTTTTCATGGCAGTATCGGAGTTGGACCTCCTCCATGGGCAAAGGGTCAGCTTCTGCTTAATCAAATGGATGGATGTCTGTGTGTCAGGCAGGAACATCAGAAAACAAACACCCGACTTGAAGAAGGGGAGGAGCATTCCCCGAAACGGCGCACGGTGTGCGTTCTGTTCTGCCCGGCTGTCAGCATCTCTGGCTTACCCCAATGCGAGAGCAGTGAAGGATGAAGCTGTGAACGGCTAGGCTAAGCTGCACCAAACTACTTGAGTATACCTGAAAATTACAACTGATATATGGACATGCTATTTTATAAATTGTGGTTATACGTCTGTTAAGAGAGATGAATAAAAAAGGAATAATTGAAAGATTTGGTGACCTTGCTATAAGTTTATGAAGATGCATTGTTGGGATTGGATCAGCGAAGTGTGGATATGCTCAAGGTTGAATAGTGACAATTGGTGGCTGTTTTGTATTAAATAACAAACACCCTGCAGCCATTGTTAGAAGAACACAAAGTAGTGTGGCAGCGTTATGGTCTGGGCAATGTTTTTGTGGTATTCTCTGGGTGATTCCTACATGTGGAAAGCACTCTTTGGATATGACTCTATCCTTGCAGATCACATACATCCATACATGCTAATTGGATTCTTCAAGCAAGACAATGCTACAAAACACACGACTAGAAATGTTTGACATTGTTTAAAAGAGCATGACCAAGACTTCCAAGTACCACCCTAGCCTCCTAACTCCCTAGACATGAACACGCGTGCATCTGTGGGCCCACCTTGATAGTTTTGTTTGCTCTATGGCTCCTCCCCTATGCACCTGCCAATAACTGTGGGATGCACTGCAGTCAGGATGGCTCCAGATACCTGTGACAACCCACCAGGACCTTATTGAGTCACTCTGTTTAGCTGCTGTCTGTGCTGCACACTCTGAATATAATAATAATGGGGCTCTATAGTAAAAATTAATTATTTCTTTTTGAGCGCCATTAATTCCAGGACACCATACAACCAAATGGGTTGGACTACATAATAAGACCAGGACAAATACAATATAAGCACTAAATAAACTAACACAGAAGGAGAGAGCACCCTGTCCGTGAGGGCTTACCATAAACAATGGAGGAGGAAGGAGGCAGAAGGTGTGGGTCGGAGAAGTTTAAGTTATGGTATACATTACGAAACTGTGCAAATTTGGGAGAGGTTTTGTTAAGAACATATTCTTTTTCCACTGGACCACCCCTTTAATGCAGGTACCTTGGGATCATTCACATCATTCAGGTATGTTGTAATGTCTCAGAACTAACACAATACTCGCCTAATGCTGCACCCAAAATAACTCCCATTATACTGCTGAATTATATAGGTGAACACAATGGTGATGTGTTGTATGATGTTGTCTTCATGTATCTGCGTGCTATATAAGGATAACACACCCTAGGTTTTTCTAAGCACGCCTTCGAACACAGTGTTGAAATTTAGTTTTACATGGTGTTCGCATAGCATGAAAGGCATACAAGGCAGGGGCGTAACTACCGGGGTAGCAAACGTAGCAGTTGCTCCGGGGCCTGTGCGCCCAGGGGGGCCCGCGCCCCGGGGCAGTTGCTATTGCGTCCGCTACCCCGGTAATGCCGCTCCTGGGCTTGCCGGCAGTGAACTTTACAGTTCACTGTGGCAGGCAGGGAGCTGAGGGGCACGGCGCATACTGCCTCTGAATGCCCGGGCCCTCCGGCCCGAGCGTTCAGAGGCAGCGCTTCCATGGAGATAGCAGAACGGAGCGCCGATCGCTCCGTCCTGCTACTTCCCCGGCCGGCCCTCTGTGATCACATTGGCGCGCGCGGTGACGTCACATCACCGTGCCGCCCGCGCTGACCGCAGAGGCTTCAGGGAAAGTAGCAGACCGGAGCAAGTGGCGCATCGGGGGGCGTGGACCGAGGTAAGTAAACTATTTATTATTTTACCTGCCCCTAAGCCTGCCTGTATACCCCTAAGCCTCCCTATACACCCCCTAAGCCTGCCTGTATACCCCCTAAGCCTGCCTGTATACCCCACCTAAACCTGCCTGTATACCCCCTAAGCCTGCCTGTATACCCCCAAGCCTACCTGTATACCCCCTAAGCCTGCCTATATACCCTCTAAGCCTGCCTTTACACCCCCCCAGCTTGCCTTTATACCCCCCCAGCTTGCCTTTAGTCCCCCCAGCTTGCCTAGATACCCCCCCCCCAGCTTGCCTAGATAGCCCTCCCAGCCTGCCTAGATATCGCCCTAAAGACTGCTTGCCTGAATAGCCCTATAGCTACCGTGAAGCCTGTCTGCCTATATAGCCCCTATAGCCCCCTAAAGCTTGCCTACCTATATAGCCCCCGAAGCCTGCCTGTCTACTTATATGAGGCCCCTTTAGCTACCTAAACCCTACCTATATGGCCCCTATAGCCCACCTAACCCCTGTCTACCTGTATGGCTCCCTATAGCTACCTAAACCCTGCCTGCCTAAATGGACCCCATATAGCCAGGGGGGCAGGTGCTGGAAAAGTCAGGATTCTAAGATATTTGTGTCTAAATCTGCAGGAACAAGTGGCTGGGAGACGTCATCATGATGGCGGACTGGACCGGATGCAGAACAAAGGGGAAAGTCAACGACTCGTCAGAGAAACGTCACCTGTGAGTCACAAGATGTAACTACACTGTAATCACTTATATGTCTACAGAGCCTGTGTACACTGGTGTCTACCACTATATGGTCACTGTATGGTGGTTATATACAGTCTGCAGAGCCTGTGTACACTAGTATATACCACTATATGGTCACTATATGGCGGTACTATTGGTCTTTGTGTACTGATCAGTAATAGTGTAGGGATATTATTCAGTCACTATGTGGTGGTAATTTTTTGGTCATGTTCTGGCGGTATAGTCAAGTCCATATGTAGTAGGGTTAGTGGTAATATTGGTTTTGGTACAGTGGATTTGTTTGGTAGCAGTATGATGGTGATATGTAGGGTGAGGTATTTGCCCCTTGTATTATCTACATTACCTAACAACATGTCCTGGTACATGGTCGTGGTCAGGGAGGCGGGTGGGGTAAGGGGGGTAGGGGGCCCCATCCAAAAGTTGGCTTTGGGGCCCTGACTTCTCTAGTTACACCCCTGATACAAGGGCTATACCTGCTGTGGCATAGGACCTTTCAGACAATAGTACCACAAATTAGTCACTAAAGGTGTCTTACCTGTGAAATGTTGAAGGCACTATCCAAGTCAATGGGTTTAAACTCCAGAACGTTCCATATTGGAGCACCACGTTTGCATTGTCTGGAGGGGATGAACACAGTTCAAGATAACAGTCTTATTTCCACTTTTCCTACAAGGATCACTCCTGTTTTAGGCTAAACCCAACTGTGTTGGACACCTACAATGTATCCTACTGCATCATCTAGACTAAAGGGGTATTCCTGTTTCTTTGATTAACTTAAAATATGTAGGCAAGGGTAAATACTGACTATTAGAAAATACAGTGCTTTTCTAATTTTGCTTTGAATAGATGTTATCTCTTTCTTCTGTACACAAGTTTCCATAGTTACCAGTCACCTTTCTCTGCTTTTACAGGCTGCAGCAGTGGTCGGGATGGTGATGTCACTCCCTGCTGTGTTACTTATCTTGAAAGATAGGAGCTTGTTTACATTACTTACTGACAAGCTTTAACCCTTTAGAGCTCTGTAGTCTTGTGCAGTACAGTTTACAAACCTCCTGCACTCATGTCACTGTAATAGGATCAACTAGAAATAGCAGAGCTGATCTGCCAATCACTGCTTTAGACCCACCTACAGCCGGACTAGGGGGTATGTGTCTGAAGGTAGCTGTGGCTCTGTTTGAGAACACCCTTTTGAGGGTAAATGCACACAGCAGATTTTTGCACAGAAAGTCTATAGCAGATTATAGTGCAGCTCACATAAATGAGATTTTACAAATCTCATCCATGTGCTGTGTATTTTTCTGCAAATCAGCCTACGGTGCAGATTTTTAAGTCTGCAGCATCTGGTGTCAATTTCTGTTGAGGATTTCGCCAGCAGATATAGGGCAACATGTCTGAAAACTGTTGAGGTCTAAAACTCACTTTGTTGTCCATAGCAACCAATCAGAACAACCCTTTCATTTTTCCAGAGCACTTTATGAAATGAAAGGGGCGCTCTGATTGGTTACTATGAGTGCTGATTGGTTGCAATAGGCAGCAAAGGGAGTTTTAGACCTAGACAGTTTTCATACATGTGGCCCTTAATGTTTTTTAATGCAGAGCAGTGATATTTGTGGTGAAATCCACAGGTGGATATACAGTAGATTTTCAAATGATTTTGCCGCTCCAGTGATCGTATAGCTTTTAATTTTTTTCTCCTATGTCACACCATTAATTAGCTATTGGTGCCATAAGTTCTTCATTGATATGATAATGAACTCCTAGACTGTCAAGTGGGCGGTCTTTAACTTCCAGTTGTTTAGAGTGGTGAGCACTCGGGTCCATGGCTGCAGGGCAGTGGTGACCGCCCACTTGACAGTGATAGATTTATTTTATACTCTGTCAGAGGTTGGTGACCACCACTCAGGGGGCATGAATATGAGGAGTCAACACTTCTATTTGTCCATTAGAATATCGCCCCGGAGCTTTCAGGAGATGCTGGTAGCTTTATTTATTGAAGGACCTCACAGGTGTTCTTTTATTTCTCCTCTAAAGGTGTGGCAATGGGATTACAAATTTTCCCACAGATTACAACTAGTTATTTGGGATTCCGGTAATGGGACACCATCTGATCAGTTTAACATCTATGGACTC
The DNA here is from genome assembly GCA_025379985.1 of Phyllomedusa bahiana. Taxonomy (NCBI): domain Eukaryota; kingdom Metazoa; phylum Chordata; class Amphibia; order Anura; family Hylidae; genus Phyllomedusa; species Phyllomedusa bahiana. The sequence goes on from JAODAL010006829.1 coordinate 42,315, forward strand.
TTCTATTTTAAAGGGGTAGTTTAAAACACATGTAATTGCTGTGATAACAATCCACAGTCTGGTATTAAATGAGAGCACGATACTCACTTATACAAGTCAGTGAAGTTGGAGTTTTCTCGGAGCCCAAGTTGCCTTTTCAAGTTGATGTTCTGAGGTAGATTGTTTGGGTCATCTAGAAACTGCATATAATTAAACAAGCAAGCATATATTATATGGTCTCGCTGAATATAGGATTTGCTATATTTTTATATTATGTTTACTCACCCTGTATATATCCCCATTGGCCCAGTGATTGCACACAAGAGTCTGTAAATTCCCCCCGATCAGGAATGTGATGAACACAAAAAGGATGATCAACCAGGAGAACAGTAAGGAGAGATAGACCTCACTGCAACATAAACATATAGATTAGATTGTCTGCTCTTCAGGCAACAGAATGTAGCTTTGTGTAGTAAACACATCAGCACTTATTTAAGAGCTTTTTCCATCTTAAAACATGGTATATTGTAAGGATATGCCAATACTTTATGACTGGCGCATGTCCAAACTCCAGGATTCCTAATGATCCTGTGTGAAAAGGGCCCACAGCATAGATTTGTCACTGCTGATCTTTATGAGTTCACACTACATAGATGGGCTTCCTTGAATCAGAATTCACTTGAAGATCTGTGTTTTATTATGTTGAGGATTTTATCCTTCAACGGGCACCCATCGTTATTCTCCCAGAGTGAAAAATCACTGATTGTAAAAGACTATGAAAAATCACTGATTGTAAAACACCATCTTCTCTTAGTCCCTTACAACGAAAATCACGGAGTGAAAATAGGAATAAAAATTAACTTTTAATAAGAAAATATTTTAAATTAGAAAAATATTAACTCAAACGATAAACAAAGCCACAAATATTGAAGATATATAGGAGGGGTATGAATCTATGCCTCAAACTTACACCAACAGATAATATACTTTAATAACTAATAACTCACATGACCCATGTTGATGACTTCTAATTGAGTCCAAATACGAGATGGCTGTCATAGTTTACAGTCCAACCATCACACAGATCAGCAGCATCTGTGACATTGTATGGGGAGTGTGGTTTAACAATACAATGTTCTAGGAAAGACCATTGTATGGTAAAAATATTGTATCCTGAGACCACTATAACTTGAGGGACCACTGTATCATTTTGGCACAATCTGGTCAATCTCGTTAGATATTGGTAGCATTACTCCCCATTTCCCCATATATCTGTATTATAATATCAGTGTTGACTTTATATATAGCACATGGCGGAGCGAGAAGGTTGGACTGTAAACTACGATATTCATCTCGCATCTGGACTCAGAAGTCATTAACCTGGTTCACGTGAGTTATTAATTTACTTACTTCAAAGTATATTATCTATTGGTGTAAGCTTGAGACATAGATTTACATCCCACCTATATATCTTCAGTATACATGGCTTTGTTCACCAATTGAGTTAATCTTTTTCTATTTTAAAATGGTTTCTAATTAAAAGTTAATTTTAAAACCTATTTTTTCTCAGGTATTTTCCCAGAGTGCTGAAAACTTTAACGTGGTGGGGTGCTGATAAGCTGGGAAAAACACTGAAGGGGACACGGCCCAAAATGATCATTGCAGTCCAAAGGACGGACTCCCTACAGATTATAAAGTGATGTACCATCATTTCACAAGATGGAAGTACCGCTTTAACTATTCTTTGTATACCGTGAAGGCCTTCATAGTGCAATATTTTGTTTAAACAAATATAACAATGAGAAATAACTCAATGTATTAATAGGACCACAAGATCCTGTTAGTTGTTATACACCAGTATACAGTATGACATATGGTATGTTCATATATACTGCATGCTCTTGCACCACTTCCAGCATACTGTACACAGGAATATCTTCTTGGTAATGCTCTGGCCACATCAAAATCTTAAAAAAAAGTGTTTTAGCCTGTCTTCCATTTTTGGAAGGAGGAAAATGGGGAGTAATGGTACTATAATATCCAAATAGATTTACCGGTAACGATGGCCTCAGGAGACAATATGTTCACCATATAATAGTCTTTCCTGGGACATTGCATCTTGAAACTACACTCACCATAAAATGTACTAATCTGATCTGCGACACATGTGATTGATGTAAGATCCAGCCAATTATCATGAACATTTTACTGGCAAACCATCTGTATTAGCGCAGTGCATGTGAGGTGAATGCAGTGATTGGCGGTCTAGTAGCACCTCTCTACAGTACAGTGTGGTACTACATGTCCTGTACTGCTCTTACATGTATTAGTGAGGTGCATGCAGTGAATGGCAGTCTAGTAGCGCCTCTCTACAGTACAGTGTGATACTAGATGTCCTGTACTGCTCTTACATGTATTAGTGAGGTGCATGCAGTGAATGGCAGTCTAGTAGCGCCTCTCTACAGTACAGTGCAGTACTACATGTCTTGTACTGCTTTTACATGTTTTAGTGCAGTGCGTGCAGTGATTGATGGTCTAGTAGCGTCTTTCTACAGTACAGTGTGGTACTACATGTCCTGTACTGCTCTTACATGTATAAGTGTGATGCATGCAGTGATTGGCGGTCTAGTAGCCTCTCTACAGTACAGTGCGGTATTACATGTCCCATATTGCTCTTTACATGTGTTGGGATGAGTGGCTTTGGGCACAAGGTGAGGGTCCCCATTTTCTTTTTTTCCTGGTGTATCACGTTCATGATGCAAAAAAACTTCTGTATTCAACATAGAAATTGATTTCCAGCTTCGAGCAGCTCTTTCTGATGTTATATGTAAGGGCTTGCGTTATCTGTATTAGCTTTTTCTTTAATCTCCATTTTGCTTTATGTTGGGGACATTTTGGGGCCTCAGAGCCAATTACCAGTTTTCCATAGGGTTATAGTTTCAACATACAATAGTCGCGCGGTACAATTAATCTTGTATGTTCGGGAACCAGAGTACTGTCATATTATGAACACATAGATAAACAGTACCTATATATTACCTAAGTAATATACAGTAACAATGACATCTATTTAAAGAAAGGGTATAAACTGTGTGGTGGGTCTTACATTCATTATTGTCTATTTCTCCCTTTTAATAGTCTTTTCAGACCAGAGTCTGGCTTTTTGTGGTCTTGTGCCATGTAATTACTTTCCATAAAAGGTTGCTAACATGATCATTGATTTAAATCATGTGTACAGTTCTCAAACTTCAGAAACGTTTATGTACATTTATGTGAATGACGCCTGCGACTTTACCGATCTACTGTGTTTCAGGCTAAATGACTTACATTAGGAGGAATCCAACTCCGTCCCTTCTCCTCCGTCTACTGGTCACAGGATCTCGTAATAGGTAGAGACCCCAAACTCCAAAGAGCAGCCCCAGTATCGTAGAGATGGCTATCAGAAGAAGGACACAGCACAGAACAACTCCTACTATCCATCTGTAAATTCAGAAATGGCAGTAAAGCAGAGTATTGTGGTGGACATCTACACCCACTAGTGTACAGATGAAAGGTAGGATACTTTTCAAGAATGATTCATGCATGAGTTTGTACAGTTAGATATGTACATTTATTTTACACATTAAATTAATAAGAAATTTTAACAACCCTTAAAAAAATCCCTATGTCATGCTCTTATTTCTCCCAGATCCTACACTATGAAGAACAAAGTATCGACTTTTTCTTGACAGGTCCATTAACAAGTTACTAACATTTAGAAAAGCTGGCCTTGCTGATGAAGATGGATTTGGTGGAAGTGAAGGTTCATGAAGAAAACAAAAGCGAAAAAATTTCTGTTTCTGAAAGTTTTATTACAATGCTACCAAAGCACATTCATAAACTCATAAATTATTGTGTTATGTATACAATGTGGTATCAGGAGAGATCGACCAATAGATTTCCAAATTCCTTGGTTGATTATTAATAGCAAAAAATCTAATTGCTGAGCGTCAAGATAATGGGACTCTATAGACTCTTTGGGTGACATGTCCCATTAGGGCTGCACCATTTTTTTGGGTGTACCAACACTAGGTGCATTATACGCCAGGCATAACACATTTGAATGCACCTAAAGTAAGTGCATCAAATATGCTAGCAATGATATGCTATGCGCCTACATTATGCTATGTGCCTGGATTAGGCGCATCAATTATACTATACAAGGTAGACCATGCGCCAGATTTTTGACAGGTTCATTCATTCAGGTGCACTATACACTCATTTAACGCACCTTAAAACTGGCGTGAAGGTGCATCTTCTCTGACAAGTCACCCTTTATTTTTGTGAATTCATTTTAACTATTGGTCCAAATAGTAACAGGGACCTTTATCCTCGTAAATTTAAACTTATCTGTGTCTGAGTGATAGTAGATTTATCATAGTTGCTGAAAACTGAAACTGAAAATTAAAAATGTTGGGAAGGAAGAGAAAAAAAGAGGAAAAAAAATGTTCATCTATATTTTTTTTGGTGGGGAGGTTTATATAGGGACAAATTATAATAACATAAGGAATAATCTGTTGACAGGATTGATAAGATGTCTAGTTATCCCAGGTTGTATTTTACAATAGATATGTTCAAGTAATGATCCCCTTATGATATCTTATGTCTTATTAGATGTATACTGGTAATTTTGCATCAATTTTAAGTTAATTTATAATAGTTGTTTAAAGGTTAATGAATGCAAATAGTTTTAATACATTCCTTCCTCTCAGGCAAACATACATCATTGAAAATTAAAGGTAGTTTTTTTTTTATAATGTTCCAGTCTGCTTAGGACTAGCATACAGGTTTTTACTATAGTAGCTGAGGGTTCACCTTAAATTCGGTTACTTTTCACATAAACAGTTAAAAAAGTTCTTAAAAATTGAGCTATCAAATTTGAACACTCTAAACTGCAGGAACTCGACCGATCAGTCTGTGCCAGGGTTTAAGTATTCTGTGCTTTAATGTGGAACAGGATCCTTTCTGTTCGCTTAGGTACCAGGGGCAGCGTTTTCACCCCCTATAGCTATGGCACTGATAATCTACTGTCCTAGATTTTTACTTAGATTATTAACACATAAGTTCCTTTGCTCTGCAGTAATTATGGGAATGAGCCTGCTGGAATAACAGTAGGCTAAACACCATACAAAGCTAGCTGACCCATCAACATGTTTTTAATTCATGTGAGATGAGAGTACCTAGAAAAAACTAAAAAAATAGTTTTAAGACATCTCTTTCAGGTCCAATAGCTAAAACCATTGCCCTCAACTAAGTTTGAGAAATAAAGTCTTGTTTCCAATTTTTTCTATACATAGACTAGTGAAGATACTTGTGAAGTATCATCCAACTGGAATGAGTTATGGAAAGTTCAAGGGGCTCTTAAATGGGTTGTCTCACTACATTGATTCCTTTTACCTCAGTCCTGTTTCACTTTGAATTCAGGGGTGTGTTTACTGGCTTCTACTAGGCTGCAGAAGAAGTCAGGTCTGTAGCTATAGCGACCAGTGCTGGCAGCCTATCATGAGAGATCAAACAGGTCTGTAGCTATAGCGACCTGAGGAGCTAATGCAGCCCATACAAGAGGGGATATCTCAGAATAGGTAGGACACTGTTAATGGACATATATTGCAAAGTAACTTGTTTATGCAAGATCTTTAACATAAAAAGCAATCCTTGTAGCGAGGCAACTCCTTTAAACGCATATTCTCAGCACACTGAATACTTTCATATAATCAGTGTAGGCAAAGAAAAATAAAGACTATTCCCAAGGGCATAGCTGTATTGATTTTGCTTCCCTTCTTATCGCCTACTTTTGTATACAAGCTTCTCTTGCTACCGACCACCTCTGGTCACGATGGTGGTGTCACTTCGTGCTGGGTCTTATCATAAGGATCAAGCTTAGTTTCTTACTGACAAACTTTAATTCTTTATAACTCCGTAGCTTTGTGTCCTCCTGTTAAAACCTCTCCATCACCAATTTCATTCTAACAGGCTTAGTTAAGAACTACCCACTGCCTGAATAGAAAGTGGGAGCCGGAAGCTGGCTGTGAAGAACAGGCTCTGTGAAGCATGGTGAGAACACCCCTTTAACTGTGCTCTTAAACAAAGTCATTGTAATAGAGATTGACTAGATACTCGATGACTATTCTGTTGTCAGTGTGGAATGGGGCTCTTTGTGTAGAGAATAAATGGGATCCCACCACTAATTACTGACATGTCAAATTAGTAGTTGTTTTACATATATATATATATATATATATATATATCTATATATATATCCTTTTCTGATCTTTTACATTTACCTGTAGTATTCATAGCGTTCTACTTCATGGCCATACACTTTGGTCTTTTGTTCAAAGTTAAGTACGGCTTCATCTATAGGATCAATGTATTGGAGAAGAGGCATTTTTCCTGCATAGGACATAATTTCTTTTTCTGTGTTATTCAATGCAAGTGTTATATCTGGAATACGAGAAAACACAGCAGTGGGAAGCTTTTAGGATATTATATCATATAGAAAAACATGAGACCCCTTTAAGCCCTTTGGGTTTACAACTCACCACTAATACTTTTGGAAGTCTGTTTGTTCACGAGTTTTGGCATATCGTTGAGTGCTTGAAGTGCCTGGGAGGATAAGAGAATGGGAACTAATAACATGTCAGTGTGGGGGAGGGATGAAGAAAGCAGTCAGGGCCTGCGAGGAAGATGAAAGAACGGGAATGACAGAATGACACAAGCAACGAACAGAGAACACTTATAAGACAGCAATGAAAGGAACAGTAGAGGAGCAATGTCATGAGAAGCCACCACAGGGATGAAAAAAAAAGCTAAAAATGATAGAAAAAAACCCCTATATTCAAGAAATCTTTAGCTGTCATGGGCCCAAATCTATTAGCTTTACACATTATATAATACACTGTAATACTCAGAAATCGGAGGACATTTCTTGCTTAATGTAGACATCAGCAGTTTGGGAAATGATCATGGCTCAGTTAAATCCATTCACACACGGAAACCGTGCTACTCAACCAAGGATGATGCATGAGGACTAATTAGAAGGTTGTCAGTAATGAGAAAACCAGTTTAATATAAATGATTACCAAGTACAGCTTAATTGCTGGAAAAAGTAATTAAAAAGGTGCACAAGGAGGCAAGGCCTTCAATAAACCAAGATCTATTGTATGTCATATAATAATTTCCTTATAGCCATTATATATAAAAACTATTCAACTACCCAGTGTAAAAAGGGTTGTCTGGTATAGAAAACTAATTTTAAAACATACTAGAGGATGGCTAGAGAGGACCGTCAGCTATAAGGGCATGTTCACACGGCGGGTTTGGCCGCAGGTTTCGGCATGGTTGCTGCGGCCAAAACCTCGTCCAAACCTCGCTGCAAACGCCCCCAATTCATTACATGGTTTCCTATGGGAAACTGCATTTCTATTCACACGGCGCGGTTTTGCCGCGCGTGTTTGAGAAGTCTCCTGTCAATTCTTGCAGTGAGTCTTCAGCGCAGTGTCCGCGCGTTGGCGGCAGGGGCGTCGCCATGCATTGCGGCGGTGCGCGGTGCGGGCGCGGGTTTGGGCCTGCCTAATACTTTGTATGGGTGAAAACCACGCCCCAACCGCGCCAAAACCCGGGCCAATAAACCTCGTCGGGAGACGTGAGTTTGAGGCGAGGTTTGGACGAGGTTTTGGCCGCGGCAACCGCGCCAAAACCGTGGCCAAACCCGCGGCCAAATCCGGGGTGTGAACATGCCCTTAGTTAGAGTCTTGCAGATGATAACCCATTACTTTCAGCAGGAGTCATGTATCTTTTTCTCTTCACTGAGCACATTGTACATTTACTGGCCTAGTTCCCTACAATTTTTTTGCAGTGGGACACCCTCCAATACATTTATCACTAGAGCACACTTCTATCAATAGGAGGTTATTCAAAAGTAGACAAACTCTTTAATAATCTGTAACTTTGTAATATCATCATCTCCCTAATTATACCTATGACCAGTGGAGCATCTCTGTATCCTCCTCTGCTGTTCATGTTCCCTTATTACTCTATCCATAACCCATATTATATTATATTTCCTTCCAGCCTACTTTTGCCCTTATCCTCCTCTCATCCATTTATTGTCAAATGACAATTTCTGCATTAGTTACCAGTGTTTGCCAGTAGAAAGGTCTTCTAAAGGAGCGCTAAGTCTGGAACTGAATGATAAAAGTAAACCGGAAATGCATTTAGCCCTGTGTATATTCATCTGCAGGATATCTGCATGTTCCTCAAACAAATGTCTTGTAGAGAACATAGAGGTAGAATGTTCTGTTTACAACCTTAGGGAATGTTCACACGGCTTATTGCAGCACTGCAATACGCTGTGTGTTTTAGAAGAACGCGCTTGCCAATGCATACTTCCCCCGTGTAAGCGCAGGGAAGAAGTGATGTAATACGCATTGGGGAAATGTTGGGTAACCATAGGTCTCAATGAGAGCTATGAATTTCCAAATTTACGGTCAGAACTTCTGGTATATATGAAATACGGGAAGCAAATACGCCGTATGAACATACCCTTAGAGTCCTACTGCAGACAGTATAGAGAGAGGAAGCCCTTTCTTTTTTAGGGTAGATTCACATGCTGTGGTTTTTTTTCACATGTTTACTGCAGTTTGTATGTACTAGTTAAACAGAAGAAAAAAACATTTTAAAAATAGTATGCATTTTACCACAAACTGCCACAGTTTTGTGATATACATTTTGGCTATGAGATTTTCACACGTGAAACAAATTATTTTCTATGGCATTGTGAAACAGTGTTGAAAACCATGACAATTAGCAATGAAATGCATGAGCTTTTGGAAATGTTTTTGTTCTTCCATCTAACAAGCACATAAAAAATGCAATAAAAGAAAAAGAGAAAAAAAAACATACAAAACAGAATATTTCTCAGAGGCAAAATAGGATAAAAGAAAAAGTGAACACAATGGGCGACATATATGAAGGAGGCTGCGCCAGTTTTCTGGTGTACTTTGAGCCGAAAAGAATATATGAACAGGTGCACTCCAAACTTTAGCGTGATATGTCAATTAGTAATGCGCCAAAGACACTTTTTAATGTGCCAAAGATTTGGGGTGTTCTGGGGGCGTCGCACCACATTCGTAAGATTAGACACATTTAGGATTCTTTGACGCCAAACCTAGGTACAGAACAGTTAGAACAACCAGACGGGGTTACAGGTGGTGCCTGAGCCAGACTTGTGGTATTGGCTCTACACTGCTCTGTATGTATGACCTGCAGAAGAACAGCCAGACCAGGGTAAAGGTGGTACCTGAGCCAGACTTGTGGTATTGGCTCTACACTGCCTGATGTAAAGACCTGCAGAAGAACAGCCAGACCAGGGTAAAGTGGTGCCTGAGCCAGACTTGTGGTATTGGCTTACACTGCCCTGTATGTATGACTGCAGAAGAAAAAGACCAGGGTAAAGGTGGTGTCTGGGGCCAGACTTGTGGTATTGGCTCAAAAACTGCCCTGTATGTATTTACCTGCAGAAGAAAAGCCAGACCAGGGTAAAGGTGGTGCTGAGCCAGACTGTGGTATTGCCTCTACACTGCCCTGTATGTATGACCTGCAGAAGAACGCCAGACCAGGGTAAAGGTGGTGCCTGAGCCAGACTTGTGGTATTGGCTCTACACTGCCCTGTATGTATGACCTGCAGAAAAACCAGACAAGGTAAAGGTGGTTTCCTGAGCCAGACTTGTGGTATTGGCTCTACACTGCACCTGTATGTAGGCCTGCAGAAGAAACAGCCAGACCAGGAAAAAGGTGGTGCCTAAGCCAGACTTGTGGTATTGGCTATACACTGCCCTGTAAAGTATGACCTCAGAAGAACAGCCCGACAAAGGGGAAAGGTGGTGCCTGAGCCAGACTTGTGTATTGGCTCTACACTGCCCTGTATGATGATCTGCAGAAGAACAGCCCGCCAGGGTAAGGTGGCGCCTGAGCCAGCTTGTGTATTGGCTTACACTGCCCTGTATGTATGACCTGCAGAAGAACAGACCAGAGTAAAGGTGGTGCCTGAGCCAGACTTGTGTACTGGGGTCTACACTGCCCTGTATGTAAAGACTGCAGAAGAACAGCAAGAAACCCGGGTAAAGGTGGTGCCTGAGCCAGACTTGTGGTATTGGCTCTACATGCCTGTATGTATGACCTGAGAAGAACAGCCAGACCAGGGTAAAGGTGGTGCCTGAGCCAGACTTGTGGTATTGGCTCTACACTGCACCTGTATGTATGACCTGCAGAAGAACAGGCTCATACATCCTGGCGCATTCTACACTGCCTTAAAGGGGTTGTCTCACTCTCATCTTACCTCAGTCCTGTTTTCTTGGTTTCATTTTGAATTCAGGGGTTTACTGGATTCTACTGGGCTGCAGTACAAACCAGGTCTGTAGCCATAGCAACCAGTGCTGGCAGCCTGTCAGGAGAGATTGAACAGGTCTGTAGCTATAGTGACCTGAGGAGCTGATGAGGCCTATAGAAGAGGGGATATCTAGGAATAGGTAGAAGACTGTTAACTCCTTAACAACCGCCCGCCGACTTTAGACGTCGGCTGGTGCAAGTCGTTCGTCTGAAGCGACGTCTTTTAGCTTCTCTGCAGACTTCGGAGTATGCAGCCCATACAAGAGGGGGTATCTCAGAATAGGTAGGACACTGTTTATGGACATATATTGCAAAGTGACTTGTTTTTGCAAGAACGTTAACATAAAAAGCAATCCTTGTAGTGAGACAACCTCTTTAAAGCTATTTAGAATTCGCCTGTCAGTGCCAACATTCATACATGTCGCCCTATGATATTACAGTGAGGGCAAGGGCTGGAATATTTTTAATTTTTTTGTAAATTTTCTATGTTTACTTATCCTACCATGGATGAGGAATTAAAACATTTAAAAAGCTTCCCTGTTACCAGACCTTCATCTTACAAAATGTACCAACTCCCTCCTGGTGTTAGCATATTAATATTCTTTACTAATATTGTAAAAAATTGGAATTTACAAGACTAAAGTTACCTTTTTCAAAATCCCAGTTAAGTTGACTTTTCTCACATTGTCTAATTTAGTCATAGATTCATCCATAGAAGGGACCTAAAATATAAAATAGATTTCGGTTGAAAGTTCATATCTATCAGTCGATCACTGCCTGCTGCCCTCATCACTGCTGCTGCCTCCACCTGAGAAATATTTTAAAATCTTCTCTTTATTCCTTAGTTTCAATATAGAAATGAATGGGACGCATTTTGGCTCGGCCTTCGTCAATGTTTGACGAAAGATGAAGGATAGTTCAAAACGCATTCCGTGCATTTCTATTTGGAAAGTATGGACTAGAGATGAAGCAGTGAAAAAGAAAGTAAGCGAGTGCTGGAAATGTCTTCTGCAGTTTGGTTCAAACTATTAACCATGACATTCAAGGCTCTTCATAACCTGTTCCTCCATACATCTCTGCTTTAATCTCCCGATACCTCAGTTCAAACAATCTCTCAATCCCACTGGGCCTCCTCCTTCATCCTGTCACTCTCACACACTATCTTAAGATTCTCCCATGCTTCCCCAATCTAAAACCACAACACATAGACCAGGCCGACCATCAAAATTTCAGGCCCATACAGTGAAGCACTGGCCCCCCACTCAGCCCCGCCCTCTGCCAACACCCATCGCCCCCCCCATGTCAACTCCACCTTCTGCCAACCCCATACGCCCCCCCCCCACACCAAACCCACCCTCTGTCAACTCCATCGCCCCCCCATTCACACACAGCCCCCCCCTCGCCTCACACACACAGACCCCCCCCAGCCTCACACACACACAGCCCCCCCCCAGCCTCACACACACACAGCCCCCCCCAGCCTCACACACACACAGCCCCCCAGCCTCACACACACACAGGCCACCCCAGCCTCACACACAGGTCCCCCACGTCAGCCCCGCCCTCTGCCAACCCCATCGCCCCGCCCCCATGTCAACTCCACCCTCTGCCAACCCCATCGCCCCGCCCCCACATCAACCCCTCCCTCTGTCAACCCCCTCCCCCCCCCACTCACACACACCCCCAACCACCCCCCCGCCTCACACACACACCCCCCCCAGCCCCCAACACACACAGACCCCTCCATCCTCACACACACACAGCCACCCCGGCCTCACACACACAGCCCATCCCAGTGTCAAACACACCAGCCCCCCAACCCACCCCACACAACCCCCCCCCCAGTGTCACAAACACACAGGCCCCTACCAGCCTCACACACACACAGCCCACCCCCCAGTGACACACACACACAGGCCCCTACCAGCCTCAGGGGGGGTCGCTGGGGCAGAGGGAGGCTTCACTGGAGCCCCACATTACCTCAGAGTGTGAGGAGGGGCCGCGCTCTTTACTTACAGCTGCAGCAGAGTCTCTCACCTCGTTCCAGTTCTCCAGCATCTCCTGTGATCGCAGTCGACCACTCCTCCCTCTGGAAGCAGGAGTCACTGAAGCCCCGCCCACAGGCAGAGAGGGGAGGGGGCCAACTCAATCACAGGAGATGAAAAGAACAGGAAGGAGGTGACAGACGCTGCTGCAGCTGTATGTAAAGAGCGCCGGCCCCTCCTCAGACACAGAGAAAGAGGAGGCCCAGCTGCTCCGGTCACAGCGCGCAGGAGGAGTGCGTGCATGTCATCAAGCGCAGCTGTGACCGGTCACGCAGCCCGGGCCCCCCTTCAGCGTCGCCGGGCCCCAGCCTTATACAAAGGCGCAGGTCTCTTCATCATGGTACAGAGAACAAGCCTTTATAGCCTGTTCTCTGTACAAATTACTATGAAGCAAGGGGGCAGCACCTGGCAGTGGCGGCGGGCCCCCCCTTGCTTCACAGACTGGCCAGGCCCGGTACAGGAGTACTGCCTGTACCTACATAATGGCGGCCCTGCATGAGACTCTAAAACTTTCAATGGTAACCTAAAAAGCCATCACTTCAGGCTAGTTTATAACTTACAATTACCCTACTGCCAGTACCATTTAATATGAACATGTCCTTGCCCCACCTTCTGTCTCCTTCTCCTCCCCTGTAAATACATTGTAAGCCCTCGCTGGCAAAGTCTTCTCTTTCTTTGGACCAGTTTGTTGATCTTAAATGTCATTCTTTTAATTTTTTAGTCTTGTATTTAGACCCCTTTCAAATGTACAGTGCCCTGGAAATAATCGCGCTTTAAATTGAATAATAATATGTCTTTCATTTAATCTATCTACAGTTGAAACCAGAAGTTTAAATACACTGTCCTGTGGTCTGATGAAACTAAAACTGAACTGTTTGGCCATATGTTATGTTACGTTTGGAGAGAAAAAGGGAGAAGCTTGGAAGCCTAAGAACACCATCCCAACTGTGAAACATTAGGGTGGCAGCATAATGCTGTGGGGTTGTTTTGCTGCAGGAGGGACGGGGCACTGCACAAAATAGATGCATCATGAGGAAAGAAGATTAAGTGGGAATACTGAAGCAACATCTCAAGACATCAGCCAAGAGTAAAGTTTGGGCGGAAATGGGTCTTCCAAATGGACAATGACCCGAAGCATACTGCCAGACTGGTTACAAAGTGGCTTAAGGATAACCAAGTCAATGTTTTGGAGTAGTCATCACAAGCCCTGATCTCAGTCCTATTGAAAATTTATGGGCAAAGCTGAAAAAAGGGAGGTGCAGCAAAGCGACCTACAAACAAGGCTCAGTTACACCAGTTTGTCAGGAGAAATGGGTCAACATTCCTACCAACTATTGTGAGAAGCTTGTGGAAGGATCCAAAACGTTTGACCCAAGTCATACAGTTTAATCTAAGGGCAAAGCTACCAAATGCTAATGAAATGTATGGAAACTTTTGACTTTGCAGAAAGTAATAAAAATGACTTAAAATTCACTCTCTCTCTCGTTATTCTGGAATTTGGCAAATATAAATAATTTGGGTTCCTAATTGACCTAAAACAGGTAAGGTTTATTCTGATTTCATGCCAGATAGTGAGAAAAACATGAATATGTGTCTTTTTATATAGTGTATGTAAACTTCTGGTTTCATCTATCACTCAATCAATTGTTCTATCTTTCTTTCTATCAGTTTATCTAATTGTATTCATTATATAATTTGACATTGTTCAGAAAGAAGCTTTAAGAAAAGAGTATGTTGACACCTGGCTCCGGTTCTCCAGTTGCACACTTTGCACAATTTTGGCAGCATCTTGGCAGTTTTCACAGCTTGGGTCTGATAATATTGTTAGTGTATTATCTATGTGAATAATGAGTGTAGCCGTAAGATCCTTTTCTTTCCTTTGCAGGTCCATCAGAGTCATGTTGACATCCACCACTGTCTGAGCTGCCCTTTCCAGATCTGAGTGAGGTAGAAGAGGATAAGAACTTTACACTGGCTTCGATTAAGCGTTTTCATTTGAAATAAACTTTAATTACACCCCTTAGTTTGCATTCTTATTTGCATTCTTGAATGGCAATGCTGGTGTGCTGGGTGACCAATTATTTAGTAGCAGAACACGTTTCACTACAAACTGCAATTTTGCAATGCAGTTTTTGGCCACATGGCAGGCTACCAGTGTTATTTAGTATGTGCAAGAGCACAGGTATTTACCTGTAATTATAGAAAGAACCTGCCATTATCCGTACCTATGAACCTAAATAAATCATGTCTGGTATCCATGAATATGAAAACTGGACATTCAAGTTTCAACATGGATCCAAATTTTAGTTTGAATAGTAAGCAGGCAAACACTGGGACCAGTCTAATATAGGGAATAATCTTCCTATAAACCCAGTCAGATTATTTTATACTGGACCGCAGTATTTGGTGCAGATTTGCGCTGAAAGCCGCGGTCAGTTTTGCCCATACATTGAATGTACGGGAATCTGACGGCAATCTGGCAGAATATGCAACATGTTTTAAAATCCGCTGGAATCAGGTGGATTTTCAAACCGGCCGGAAAAAAACGGTGCTGTGTAGACTATAGCACAGATTTTTCATTGCAAGCTACACAGCGCTGGGTACAGTCGGATTATCGGGGGATTCTAAATACTGAATCCACAGAAAATCCGTCGAGAATACCGTGCTGTGTAGACATAGCCTTAGAGTATGTTCACACGTTGGACTTTTCCTATAGGAAAAAGCTGACGTGTGATCCTCAGAAAAAATCTGAGGTGCTGCCATAAATTTATGACAAGGATTTTTACTGCCCCAAAAAATAACCATGGACGTCCATATCTTCCAAAAGACAGGATTTTCTATTTATTCCATCATGTGTGCAGCATACATAAAGTGCAACGTTGCTCACATGATGGAATAATAATAAAAGATTTGACATATTTATTTATCTATCTGCCTGCCTATCTAGTGGTATTATTGATAATATTGGTCTTAGTATGCTGGTTTGGTCAATAATAGTAAAGTGATATTTGCTCCCTGTATAGTGGTATTATATGGTAACTGTACGACCATTATATAGAGGTCTTCCAGCTGCCAAGTTCAGCGATCGGAACACAGTGAGTTTACCACTGATGTCTTGATCGCTGTGAGTAATGGTGCGTGGCACCATTTCTCATTGATTTAGACTCCGCAGCCATCTTTGCCAAGGCGTCTAAGGGGTTAGACAGCGTGGGGGGGATGCGGCGCCCCGCGCACTGTAACCACCAACAAGTAGCTGCAGTTAGCTTCTAACAACCGCCGATGGCGCTGCGATCTCGCTACAAAGCCCCTTACCATCATCAGGATGTATCCATATGTCCAATGTCGGTAAGGGGTTAAAGGTGTTTTGCTTCGAAGGAATGTCATGCCTGGTTTGTCCTGTTTCAGCTTTTAGTGTGCTCAAATGGGGGCGTGTATGATTGCTTGAACTGCATATCATGTGACCCAGCAGGCATGACATGACCAGGCCTTTTTCCACAGTGTGTTTACTCTAGTCAAACAAAGGTTAGTTTATGAAACGAGCTGCGGGTAGCTACAATGTAACTGATTGGTTTGCACTTCTGTCTTCCAGCATAAGGGTCTGAGGTTCAAATCCCTGCAGGAACCAAACCTGCGGATTTTTTTTTTGTCTCAATGCACATGCATTATTGAGGTTTCTTTTTATTTATTTGCACTGTTTAAATAATTACTAATGAGTACAGAGGACAGAGGTAGAATGACCGCACCTGGGTTGAACACTCGCTCAGCAGTGAGTGTGTGTGATTATTAAGCAGGGAATAGATTGACAGTAGCTGTCTGAGAGGAGAGGAGATATCTGAGCATGTGCGGCCAGGATTGAGGAGCTCTCAGTCCTGGTCGTATCCCCTGGAGACAAGCTGTACACTGTGGATCACTAAGGGAGCAGCTAAAACAAAAATGGTACAGAACTTTTTATAATGATGAATGGTGAAAATGTTTATTATGTAATGTGTAAGCTTCCCATGTGAAATTTACTTTGTGGCAAAACCCCTTTAAATCTTTACATA
Source organism: Phyllomedusa bahiana (assembly GCA_025379985.1). Classification (NCBI taxonomy): domain Eukaryota; kingdom Metazoa; phylum Chordata; class Amphibia; order Anura; family Hylidae; genus Phyllomedusa; species Phyllomedusa bahiana. The sequence goes on from JAODAL010006829.1 coordinate 58,810, forward strand.
TTTCCGATCTACAGATGCGGAATATGACTTATTGTCCCACCTCTGCACTAGTTCTGTATGTATATAATACATGATATTTTTAGCACAAGGTGGTCAAATAAAGCAATGAATGATGCAGGGTGCATTTACCTTTCGCGGTCTGGAGTGTGTCTTCTAGGCGGGGCCGAATCTCATTATTCAGCTTGGCATTCAGAGTATGATTCACAGCTGGAACGAAGCCTAAGAGGACACGACACAGAGAGGAACATATTCAGATTTCACACAGTCTGTTGTAACATATGATGAGACCTAAGAACCGTACAGATCAGTGTCTATGATCCCGGTTACAAATGGCTAATTGCAGCATCAAAGTTAGAGATAAGTAAAACATTTGTAGCTGGTGATTCCATTTATCGGGACAACATAATCATCCTTAACAAAGCACAAAGCTATTAGGAGCTCACACAATACTGAGCATTTCCTTTTCACTTCAAATAAACCCTTCAGGAAGAAATCTCTAAGGAGTTGAGCTGCAGCCTTCTGTGAAAAATGAATTCTCCTTGTCTATCATTTGCCTTCAGCCTAAAGATGTTCTGTTATTTTTCAGAAACAGCGCCACTCTTGTCTGCAGGTCACATTTGGTATTGCAGCCTAGTCCCATTCACTTGACTCGGGATGAGCTACTATAAAACACAAGAGTGATGCTGTTTCTGGAAAAAAAAAGTCTATTAATAAAAATTCCTTATATGAAGTTTGTATGGGGAGGTGGCTAGTCCCCAGCTTAGTTCATGCACTCCGCCCGCACAGGCTTATTAATCAGATCAGGTTTGTAGCTGGAGCCTTCTAACCCTGAAATGTAGAGGGCTGAACAGACATCAAGGTAACACGTAGCATAGGTTCCCACCTGAATTGGGGTCACCTTGCCGCGGTAGGTGGGTATTTACAGTTTTGATTAAAAATGTACACTAAGAACTTCAAATGTTTTCAATTGTTCCATAGTAGCAGAAATGCTTTTCCAAAAAATTCTTATGTCCTCTTTGACCATTTATAGTGCCTATAGAGTGCTACTGATATTGTATTGTGTTTGCATAGCTTTTGACTGCCACAACAGTGTGCACCTATACATCTATTTTTCAAAACGGATGCGCTAACCAGATTTTGTTTTTTGACTGATGATATGAAGTATAAGTGATATTCATTGTCCACACAAAGGGGTGGAGGACAGGTTTACTAATATTGGTATATTAGGTACCAGAAATTTGATTAAAATAAACAGTGTAGTGTATGTCATATCTACCAATGAGGCAAATGCCGACTAGGGAACTAAAGGTTAATCCAAAATCTTTCGGACCTTCACCTTTTTTGCGATGGAGCCCCCAAATGTCTTTGTACAGGACTGAGAGGAGGTGAGGCTTGTGTGGTACTCTCCATTCTGTTCTATGGGAGTTCTGAGCACAGTAGTGGTGGAGTGAATGGAGAGTGCCCAACAAGTGCAATCTTTTCTCTGCAGGGAGGCTTTCAGGAACCTGTTCTCTGTCGAACAGGGCCCAACGCTATTGAAAGGTCCCTAGTTTATTGATTGTGCATAGTTATTTTGTCAGCCGTTTGGAACTGGTATTTGGGCACCATCTGGCAATGTTATTTAGGCATTAGGTAGTATAGTTGTTTGTTCATTAAGTCGCTCTATTATATGGGTGCTACATGATATGCTATGAGGCAGTGTTCAATAGAAAGTACTGCATAAGGCACCATCCAGCCCAAGGCCAGCCCTGGATATAGCAGTAACATTTACATATAGTGAGCAATCCTCTAATCCCTTAACACTACATTGTAATCGGGAGGAATCTGTAAATAACCCTCAAAACTGCAAGAATTTAGATTTCCAAAACTTGCCTTGTAGGATATGTCAGACTACAGGCCACTGTGATCACATAACATGGGGTCAGGGGATGAAGCACCTCTGTATATACCTAGGTAGATGCTCCCTTGAGGAGTCTGAAAGGTGGTTGCCATTCCCTATGGGAGCTGTAATGGCGGCTTTTAGCTATCACAGCAGATACCAACTCACTAAAATAAAAGGCTAAATAGAATTTTACAGCAGAGGACAACCCAAGGGCCTGCAGATTTTATAATTATTTTAGATATCAATCTTCTTTAATATACTGACGCATGTATCCTGCTCTGTAACTTTTATTCACTGCTGTTCTTAAATACTCTGATTGTCCTCTCATGGCATTGCTGTGTTACGTTTAACCAGGGATTAATATCAGTTGGCTGATTTGTTTGCTTTTTTGTTCTCGGATATATCACGTCTTATGTGCTCACTGAACTGCATTATCTCGTATCTATGTGTAAACACTAATTATAGGAATTAATAGTCTAATCTATATACAGGTCATGTGTATAACCGTTTATTTCCTGTTCTATATTTTTTGTTTATGCAGTTTTTCTTCAAACTGTTGCTATATTACTGGGCATGGCGTAATGGTAGATTATAAATATGTTGGCTATAATCTGCATCTAATCGTTTAGTAATTTATTGGTCACAGATATTCCATGAAACAGTACGCATTAATAAAACATGTACTGTTTTTTCTACAATAGGGCTCTATGGGTGACATATCCTAATTTATGTCAATGCAGTAGATTATGTAGCAGTTCTACTTTGGAGGTGAACAGCAAGAGCTCTTCCAACCATCACTAATGTGAGCTAAACATTATTATGGATGGTGGGTTGTCACCCACCATGCCACCAGGGCCGTTCCTCCGCACGCCTCGTCTGCTGTCGACAACTCTTTGACTCTGCATGGCCATTTTATAACGGACGTTAATATTGGTTGAAGTATAATGGTATGTTGTATTATTCAGTCACTATGTGGTGATAATGGTCATGATGTGGAGGTATTATTTAGTCACTATGCGGTGGTGGTATGTGGTCATGGTGTGGTGCTATTATTCAGTCAATATGTGGTGGTGAAATGAGGTCATGATGTAATGGCATTATTCAGTCACTATGTGGTGGTGATATATGGTCATTGTGTAGTGGTATCATTCAATCACTATTTGGTGGTGATATGTGGTCATGGGGGTAGTGGTAATTTTTCATTTCACAATTGGGGTGGTGATATGATTTCATGATGTGACGGTATATTCAGTCACTGTGTAGGTGTTATGTGGTCATGGTGTGGGGGAATTATTTAGTCACTATATGCTGGTGATATGTGGTCATGATGTGGCGGTATTATTCACTATGTGGTGGTGATATGTGGTCATGGTGTAGTGGTATTATTCAGTCCCTATGTAGTGGGGATATGTGGTCATGGTATGGTGGTATTATTCAGTCACTGTGTGGTGGTGATATGATTTCATGGTGTGGCAGTATAATTCAGTCACTGTGTGGTGGCTACACGGGGTTTCATGATGGGGGGAGTTAAATGTCACAAGTGCTGAATGTGTCTTTGGTGTAGTGTATTATTCAGGTCATATTAGTGGTGATATGTGGTCATAGTGTTGTAATATTCTTCAGTCACTATGTGGTGGTTATACAGTATGTGTTCATGGTTTGACGGTATTATTCGGTCACTTTGTGATATGTGGTCTTAGTAGGACATTGGTAATATTATCCTTGGGATTCTGGTTTTGTTTAGCAGTGTTATTTGGTAACTGTATGACTATTATTTAGAAAGTTTTATACGTAGCACGTTGTGTAAAAGCTTTTTGTATATTTTGGCTCTGGCTGATGGTGATGCACTGTGTCACATCGTGGCACATTATGTTAAGGGTGGGAGGGAGAAATTTCTTCACCCTGTCCTGAGTGCAATTTATCCTGGAACGGCCCTACATGCCACTGACCAAGCTTGCTCTAAGGGGGCATGACAAAATGGCCATGAGGAATGTTCACAGAGCCTCTGGTTGTGAGGGTGGCTTATCCCTTGATAGCCACCAGATACCACCTCAGAGCAGTCCCTGGCCAGGGACGTCAGTACAGTAACCACCAGGTAGTAGTGAGAATAGCAGATGAAATGCACAATGCTATGGCAGAGACCTGAACTAGACACCGATAGGAAGCCACAAGGGCTGAGGCAAGGTTCTGGCAAGGGCTGAGGAGAGGAGCTGCCTAATAAACTCACAGCCTGCAGGGGATATGCTGGGGAAACCAAACACTGAGGGACGCTATGGGATAAAATCCCTGCAAAGTCAGGCTGCACCTCCATATAGGTGACCTGAACAGCAGCATCAAGGCGAGTGAACCACCTATTTGGAGCATGGGGGATGGCAGCTACTGCCGACTATGTGAGTCACTGGTGTGACATTAGACTTAGAGCAATACCCTATTAGTTGTAATTATGATACAGTGAGTACAGAAAGTATTCAGACCCCTTACATTTTTCACTCTTTGTTTAATTTTTTTGCTCATTAATGGACATTCTGCATTCCATCTTGAAAGGAAAAAAAACCCAGAAATGTAGATATTTTTGCAACTTTATTAAACAAGAAAATCTGAAATATCACATGGTCATAAGTATTCAGACCCTCTGCTGTGACACTCATATTTAACTCACATACTGTCCATTTCCTTCTGATCCTCCTTGAGATGGTTCTACTCCTTCATTGGAGTCCAGCTGTGTTTAATTAAACTGTTTGGACTTGATTAGGAAAGGCACACACCTGTGTATATCAGACCTCACAGCTCACAGTGCATGTCAGAGCTCATGAGAATCATGAGGACTAAGGAACAGCCCATGGGCTCAGAGACAGAATTGTGGCAAGCCACAGATCTGGCCAAGGTTGCAAAAGAATTTCTGCAGCACTCAAGGTCCCTAAGAGCACAGTGGCCTCCATAATCCTTAAATGGAAGAAGTTTGGGACGACCACAACTCTTCCTCGACCTGGCAGTCCAGCCAAACTAAGCAATCGTGGGAGAAGAGCCTTGGTGAGAGAGGTAAAGAAGAACCCCAAGATCACTGTGGCTGAGTTCCAGAGATGCAGTAGGAAGATGGGAGAAAGTCCCACAAAGTCAACTATCACTGGAGCCTCCACCAGTCGGGGCTTTATGGCAGAGTGTGCCGACGGAAGCCTCTCCTCAGTGCAAGACATATGAAAACCCGCATACAGTTTGCAAAAAAAATACATGAGGGACTCCCAAACTATGAGAAATAAGATTCTCTGGTCTGATGAGAAGAAGATTGAATTTTTTGGTGTTAATTGTAAGCGGTGGAGAAAACCAGGCCCTGCTCATCACCTGCCCAGTACAATCCCAACAGTGAAACATGGTGGTGGCGGCATCATGCTATGGGGGCAGGGACAGGATGACTGGTTGCAATTGAAAGAAAGATGAATGCAGCCAAGTACAGCGATATCCTGGATGAAAACCTCTTCCAGACGCTCTGGTCAGACTGGGACGAAGGTTCATCTTCAAACAAGACAATGATCCTAAACACACAGCTAAAAACAAAGCAGTAACTTCAGAACAACTCTGCGCCCATTCTTGACTGGCACAACCAGAGCACTGACCTAAACCTAATTGAGCATCTCTGGAGAGACTTGAAAATGGCCGTCCACCAACGTTCACCATCCAACCTGAGGGAACTGGAGAGGATCAGCAAGGCAGAATGGCTGAGAATCCCCAAATGCAGGTGTGAAAAACTTGTTGCATCATTCCCAAGAAGACTCATGGCTGTAGTAGCTCAAGAGGGTGCTTCTACTCAATACTGAGCAAATGGTCTGAATACTAATGCCCATGTGATATTTCAGTTTTTCTTGTTGAATAAATTTGCAAAAATATCTACATTTGTGTTTTCCTTTTGAGATGGGGGGGGGGGGATGTGCAGAGTGTACATTAATCAGCAAAAAAATTAACTTTTTTTATCTTACCAAATGGTTGCAATGAAACAAAGAGTGAAAAATGTATTTTCCGTACCCACTGTATATCTTTATATGTGACTATACGCAGTTTATCTTACTGTAATATGTGTCTATTATACTGTACAATGGCATTTGCTTTCACTCTGCTACACATTAGCTATACGTTTTGAGCAAAGGAAGGCAAGGAAAAGAGCTAAGCAAAAAGGCAGATACCCAGGAACCTTCCAGACAAAGCTGATATTCCGTGTTATTCCTGCCTCAGGGTCGAAGGCTGATGCGAGGTATGACACAAGTTTCTTAAAAAACACTTATAAAGAACAGGTCAAGTCTCAAATGGGACACATGCGAAATGGGGCCCATCTGCAAGACCACTGTTCTGCTACAAGTTGACTTTGGGATTGTCTTTTCTTACACAGTGGTTTAGTAAAATCCCTTCTTAGAAGCACAAGAACTGTGGTAGGCCAAGTTACACCAATTTTGGCAAGAGTATGCTTGGGAACAAACCCTCTACATAAAGCATTATAAAATGAAAAATAGCAAAAATGTCTGAAAAAAATAAAGAGGAACTATGGCCTTAGATAATTAGAAATCTGAGCTGTCAAAAAAACACAGAAATCCAAGACAGGTATAGTACTAATGATAAATGGAAAGGACGCAACTATATGCTCCTCCCCTTCCGGTGCCCCGGTTTGGTCAGTAGCACCCCTTATCTAACCACTCCACCTTCTTCATGTTTCTGTAATCAAAGGATAAGCTTTACTTCCCAGACACACACTGTATCACCTGATTACACCGACCAACAACATATTTAGGATCTCCACTTTGATCTTGGACACCCCAAAAAGGGATAGATGCCTGAAACATGTTGGAAGCTTAATGTGGATGTAGACTGCTGTATTTATTGTTTTACAATAAAAGAAGAGTATATTGAAAGGCATAAGAACTTATTCTTTGATTACTGGAACACGAAGGAGGTGGAGCGGTATCTATGTTGCCACTGAGGAAACCTGGAGGAGTGAAAGTGGTAATAGGACCTAATGCCGTTCTGACATTTACCCATACTAAACTAGATCCCTAAATATTGTGTTCAGCAGAGTTCCTTATTATACACAAGTGATCTGAGAGTTACATCTCCATTTTTGAGCCATTTATTTCAAACCTTATTTTAGATATTTTAATTATTGTAATATCTAAAGCTCAACTTGAAATAGAAGTGAAGGAGAATAATAGCAACTCAACCGGCATATTAGAAAGGCATGGGGGATTTAGTGAGTGGTAGTAAACTACCACTAAATAATAGTAAGTAATTGTGGAGCTTTTTATTTTATAGGGACACTGCCATCAGAAAAGAGCATTTTGGTTAAAACCAATATTCCCAGATATTTTTTTTTACTTTTTTTATTTCTGGCTTTTTTTTCTGCAGTCATATGCAATTAAAAATTACATATAAAATATTGCTCTTTAGCTGTGAGAGAAAACTTTTGTGTTTCGGCAAAAACTAATCTTAGTTTTACTTCAGCTGCTCTAGTTATACCTCTATCATGGGTGTATAACTGCGCCCATCCAGCTGTGGGAAAACTACAACACCCACATGCGCACAATGTTACAAGTTATACCAAATGCATAGAGTATACTGAGAGAGATGTTGTATTTCCCAACAGCATGAGGGCCGCAGTTTGAGACACTGTGCTATATGGTCTTCATTACAAATAGTAGGCAAACTAGCACAATCAATGATATCTCCTCTTTTGATCTCGTCCAAACACACAGGTGATTAAATATAGGAATTATAGCTAGTACGACTATGAAAAATAATAGGAAAGGACACAAAACACTGTTACATTATTTTTTCTGCACTAGAAGAGACTGGGAGTAGAGGTGGGGTTCTCTTTACACCATACTACTCAAACAGGTTACATTGCGCGCTCGATAATATTTAACACATCTTCTCAGACCAGAGGCTGAACATGAGAGAGAAGGACACCATTCCAGCAATCTCCTCTCAACTACACTTGTGCTAATTACTGGGAGAGCAGACCATATTGTCAGCATTTGTGTTGGACACACCTAAATGTCGCTAGGCAGGAAGCCTCAATCAAATAGTATAGAGGCGTTCATAGTTGTAAAAGCCAAACACGTCGGTGCACCACACCATATCTATATAAATGGCAAACCCTTTGAGAAATCGTCCTTATCCATATGCAATATAATACTACAACCACCCCCTCATGCATAGAAAGTTGCTTGAGTATTTGTCCTTATCAGCTAAATTTGCATTTTTGCTGTCTCTTCACTTGCTTATATTGAGTTGTTCTCTTATCTGAATAACTGGATAACTGTGTGTGTGGAACTGGTACTACTATCCAATTGGTCAGAATTTCTTCTTTTTATCATTCAGATTCTTTGCAACCTAAGCTAGTGGAGGGTGTGTGAGCAACCCTGCTCATTAAGTTATTTTAGCACCTGTTATATAAATCTCTCTCCAAGTAGCACAGGTGAGCTTGTAGTTATTCCTTGTACTCTACGAGCGGTTTCAGTCTATAATCAGCCATTGAGCTGTAAGTATGGCTTTGTGTGTGTGTATTTCAGTAAATAATGTCCATTGAGTAAAAAATGTCAATATGTGAAAAGAAAAATGTTGGTGGTAGTGTCCATTTAATGAAAAAAATACTTGCTGTGAGAGTAAAGACACATCACGATAAAAGCTCTCTAAATTGGTCTTCCCTTTTTGTTTTTGTATGCTATTTTGGTTTACAAAAATATACACAGTTGTAACCAGAAGTTTACAGACACTATCTGACATGAAATTAGAATAAACCTTACCATTTTAGGTTAATTAGGAACCAAAATTATTTATATTTGCCAAATGACATGACAATAATGAGAGAGGAGAATTTGTTAAGGCATTTTAACTACTTTTCGCAAAAAGCGCATCAAAAGTTACATACCCTATGAATTACATATGCCTTTGAACAATTTGGGACAGCCCATATGATGATGTCATGTCTTTGAAAGTTTCTGAAACATATGAATGTATTTTATTGCACACCAGAAACTCACTGCTTCTATGTGTAACATCATGGGAAAGTCCAAAGAAATCAGCTAAATATCCGTAGAAGAGACATTGAGAGTGATGAATTGCACAAGTCCGTGGATCATCTTGGAGGTACAATTTCCAGATTACTGAAGGTGCCTCTTCTCATCTGTACAAACAATTAGTACGACAGTACAAACACGATGGGAATGTTCCAGTCCATCATATGGACCGATCAGTGAAGAAATGTGTTTCTGTGTCTCAAGAGATGACTGCTTTGTCTGACTTTGCATATCACCCAAGAAACAAAAGCCAAAGACCTTGTGAATGAGTTCTCGGCAATAGCTAGTAAGGATAGTGTTCAGCCTATGCCACAGTGAAACGAAGTATTGTATCAACTTGGACTGAAAGGCCACTCTAACCAGTAAGTAATGCCATACTACCAAAACGAAAACTCAATAAAAGCCAGGTTAAGTTGCAAATGCACAAAAAGAAAGACCTACATTTTGGGAAAGAATTCCTGTGGTCTGACAAAACTAAAATTGAACTTGTTTGGACTATAATTGACCATTGTTATGTTGGAGGAAAAAAGAGACAGCTTGGAAGCCTAAGAAACAACCATCGCAACTGTGAAACAGGGGGTGGCAGCATCATTTGTAGGGTTGTTTTACTTACAGGAGGGACTGGTACACTTCACAAATAGAGAATCAAGAAGAAACAGATAGATATCAAAACTGAAGCACACAACTCAAGACTATCAGCCCCGAAGTTTAAAGTTGGGGGAAATGGGTCTGTCAAATGGACAATGACCCAAAGCATATCTGCCAAAACTGGTTACAAGTGACTTAAGGAGATAATATAAGTCAATGTTTTTTGGAGTGGCCATCACAATCCCTGATCGTAATCCTATTGCCAAATGTTTGGGTCAAAGCTGAAAAGGCAGGGGCAAAGCAAGCGACCTAACCAAACATGGGCGCAGTTACAAACACCAGTTTCTGTCAGGAGGACTTGGACACAAAATACCTACCAACTATTGTGAGAAGCTATGCATCTGCATATATTTCTACATATATTATATAATAGATAGAACTTCATTTTGGATACAGCACTTTGGTGGTGTTGGTGTCTATGTGATGGCCTGTGAAGGTGGATGGGTACACAAGGGATAAACACACACATTGCAAGTATTTTCTAGAAACACTATTATGCTTACTTTTCCAATCCTGCAAAAAACTCTTTGAATTGCGGATTTTATATTCTGAAACCAATTTATCAATAGCCTAAAATAAAAAACAAACAAACATTTACATGGTGACATTCATGTAATATTCTGGGACATATGCTTCTTATTAACTTGACTCCACACTTCCACCATTATGTTAAACAGCTTCACACAACAGAATCAAATTCCCTCCTTGAAATAAACTAATTTCCTTCTTTCTTGCAACGTCTGAAACTCATACAGGTATTGGTACCTTGAGGTTGCCAGGCAGATCTAATCAGGCTGGATACACTGTAAAATATGGCTTTGCCTGCTAATTAGAACTGGGACTTCCATTTAGTAAGTTGTGTGGGTGAAGAACACCTACTAATACAAAAAAAAACCTTGAAAACAACATCTAATGTGCCAAAAAGTTGTTTTGTAGTCCTAAATAGAGTCGTTTTTTTTTACTTCACTGTGGGAACTTAATAATACACAGTGCATCTGTCATTAATGAACACAAAGAAGACCATTAGTTCTACCCACCTAGGGTTTCAGCAGAAGGATTGTTCATGTTTATTAAATCCCAATTGTGCTTGAAACATATTTAAAAAGCACACAGTAACAAAACTAGTAGATTAAAGATTGGGAAGCAAAAGATCTCCATGTTCTACTGGCTTTAGCAACATTTTTTATAATTAACTCCTTCTAAGCTTGTGTTTCAGGTTATCTGAAAGTCCAAGAATAGGATACAGAAGTTTTACCTCAATCCACACCTTAAAAGGGTTTTCTCACCTTGAAGTTTCACATTCACAGCCATCTTTTCTTTCACTCTGTCCCATCAGGCTGTGTGTTGTTCTATATCAGTGATTAACAAATGTAGCTTCTCTGTAACTAGCTAAGCACCTTACAAAGACAACATGCAGGAGAACTAATCTTCTCTGATCAAAGCTTCTCACCTTGCCTGAGATAGAAGAAAACACTTGCATATATATAGTAACTATCAAAAAGTCCTAATTCAACGGCGTTAGAGAAATGTGCCTGCTCCAGAGTGACCTCTATGGATAGTGACATCACTGTCTGCCCTAATGAGATAGTCAGGTTACCACAGAAACCTGTGTGCACTCAGAGCAGATAAAATCTCATTTAGCTCATGACTAAAGTAAAACCAAAAGACCAATGAATTTAGAAAAAGTTTTCAATTGCCTGTCCATACATGTTGAAAGCTAATCTTTGTAGTGAGAAAACCCTTTTAACACCCTCAATCATTGTAAAGATAATAGCTGTTGAATAGAAAATGATTAAAATAGTTTTTTTTTTTTTTTAATGAAGACAACACCTATTACGGCATATGGAGGTCAAAGAAAGGATCACTCACTCAGGACCCCCTCTGTAATTAAGAGTAGCACCCATTATGATGAACTTAAGTCATTCTTGCATTACACATGTAATATTGGCGAGCTATAAGTGCAATCACAAAATCGTTGGTAACTTGGAAGAGGTTTATTAACAAAATTTATCAACAATAGTCTTTTAACTTTTACCCATGGTTCGTTGAAACCGCCTATAGTTACAGCCTTACCTTTGACTCATTCTTCAGCAGCACACCGGTAGGACAGAAGTCTCCCCTCTCCATCCACACATATATCACAGTCCACCCTACGTCTTTGAGTAAAGTTTGTATCCTCAGCACACGTATCTCCCTGGTTCTACACTGCTGAGGTCTTCCAGGAATATTACTCCCGGGAGATCTCACCACCCTCCTCAACTCTCTTTTCTTTCTTTCTACAACTGTGACTGAAATACAATACCTCCTCCTACAAATCCCAGGCTTTTCCTCTTTCTACCCATCTTCTCAGCTTGCTGGTGACACTGGTGGAAGGGTGAATTGCCAGCTCCAGCCTAAGGCTAGGTTGCTACAGCAAATGTCAAAATGCCGTCCAAAATCTGACAGCATTTTGACACTGCTGGACCGCTGCAGGACTGCGGTTTTTGGTGCGGTATCGCACAAAAGCCACGGTTGGTTTTCGGATTTGCCATCTGTCACGTACATTAAATGTACAGGAATCTGATGGTACGCCGGCGGAATCATGTGGAATGTACAACATGTTGCATATTCCGACGGATTTTTAAACAGACGGTAAAAAATCTGTGCTGTATAGACTATATGCAGCACAGGGTACTGTTGGATTCATCTGAACAGCCGCCATGTAATACTTCATCTCCCCTGTTACTGGATGTGCACATTGGCAAATCAAACAGAAACCTGACTGATGTAATAAACCCTCTATATCTCTCAAAGCATATGTGCCCTTGTCACAATGCAAGCTGCAGTCCCCACTCAGGCATTCCTGCCTCTCATCCCCCTGCCGGTGTCTACTCACCTTTTCCCCCCATTGGCGAGGCGGCTTCCTGAGGTTTAAAGCACCAGCGCCTAATAACCTGGCCAATGGCCGACCACCACCGGGGACTTAAGGAACTTCTAGCCTCTTCTCTGGCTCAGTTCGTTGAAGTTCCTTCATTGATCCTAACCTCTGCGTTGCTGTCCTGTATGTTATTTTCTGTCGTCTGGTTCCTGTGACACCGGCTGTTGTACCTGTCACTATGCCTGTCTGCTACCTGCCTGGTTGCTCCACAACCCATCAACGGTGACACTTGTCTGGGACCCTCAACTTCTGCCTGCTCCTGCACACCTATGCCTGGCACTTCGGCTGTCACCGCAAGTGACCTGGGAGTCCTCTGCAGCCAAGTCCAACCCGCCTTGTGGCAGGCTCTGGTAAATGCCGGGGGCCTCCTTAGACTCACTGGCAGGGTCTGCACCATCTCTTGCGGTGACCCAGTGGATCCACCACCTACATACCTGTACCCTGACACCTATTAGGGCATCTAGACATCATAGATGGGGAACCCGTGCTTTGTCAGAACAAAAAGCTGCTTTATGTGCATGGCTCCTGTTCTACTGAACTCAGATTGTCCCTTTATTATATGGATTGCGGACTGGATAATTTATAATAATACTGTACATAACCTTCAATAATCCCACAAGAAGTAATATAATTCACACAAGAACATATATGAATCCACCAGGAGTCTGGTAATAGCTGCCCTATAAGACCTAATGATTGTCACCAAGGTATTACGATGAAACTGGCAATGGTGTCCATTGGAGACTAGTAAAGGTGCCTGAATGAGACAAGTATTGGCTTCTACAGGATGCTGATCAGGTTTTCCACTTGGCACTGGTAATATTTCCCTTATGGTGTTTTCTTATGTGGCCAAGTAGCACTGGCCCTTAGGATCCAGGGCCAGATGTGACTTCTACCTCTATCTGAGGTAGAAGTCATACCTACGCCCCTGTCCTGTGGGAGTTATTGCCAAGTTACCTCCCCTGATATTTGTTAATATTAAAGGTGGTGCCCAACGCACAAAGGTCGTTTCTCAACCAACAGATAATGAAGGGTGTGACAAGTGTAAAGCAATGCTTTCGACTACGGGACAAGTGTGGTCATACAACCTGTGTAATAAAAAAATCACCATCTTTCCCAAGGTTAAAAGTAGTTAATCGGGCCAATTGAAAAAACCCGTGTATTCAGGGCCCATCGCTATTGTTCAGTGCTAGCTTGTCTTCCTCAGGCAGATTTGTAAAAATTTACGAAATTTTCCTACATTCTTTTATAGACAGGCAAAAGGGCCACGCCCATTTATTTGGGAAAAAACAATGACCTCAATTTATGGTTGTACAGAAAAAAGGTTTTGTCAAAAAAAAGGGGCAAAATTTAGTAGTAAAAAAGGCCACCCCAAATCCTTTGAATGTAGAACCCAAAACATAATTCCGGGCTTTTTAAAGAAATTTCCCCCACTCGGAAAAAAGAAAAGCCTCATCCTTAGCAAATAAATAAGCTGTAACTGTATATATTATAGACATAATTTCCCCAGCCCCCCAAACCCCCCTGTTTTTGGTTTTGTTAAAAAGAAGGGGGAACTTTGTCATTTCGATTTATGTAACCCCCTAAGGACACGGCTATTTTGGACCCTAAAGGGGTTTTTTTGGTCTTTAAAGATGATAGGTTGATGTACAAATGGTTTCCATGCATAAGATTTATCACTTATGTACGGGGCCTAAATTTTTTTGGTTTGTTCGGGGAAGGCTTCTGTTCACATTTCCCACTGCCCCTGACGGGGGAAAAAAACGTTATTCAACATACCCTAATGGCAGACTGCTCTTTACTGTTTAGTGGACTATGGCAAAAAATGTATAGCTTGTGGATTTGTTTAGTTTACTTTGTGGGCCCCTTTTTGAAAATTTTGCTGCTTCCCCCTCCAAAAATTTTTTAAATAAAAAAAAAAAAATTAGCGTTTTGATTTTTTATTGGGAACATAGCTTGATGGTGGCTTCATTTTTGCAAGACAGGTTTTTTTGTTTTTTATTTTAAAAAAATTTTTTGGGACCCCAAAACAACTGTTTGATTTTTCTTTTTTGGGGATATCCCAAAGCACGGCTTTTCCCCGCCCGTTTTTTGGGAAAAACCCCCTGGGAAAAAAACCCGGGGTCAAATGGACCCCTATGGAAAAAAAATGCAGCCGGGCCCCCCCTGCACGGATTTTCCGCCGGAAAACGTTTTTCGACCGTCGGCGGTCGAAAAAAAATAGAAAATGTTCATTCTTCCATCCCCCTTTTTGGGGGGAATATTTTAAAAATTTAATGCGAAGGGGGAGGGCTTTTCTCCGCAAACCGTGGGGAAACCGGTCCCCCAGCGGGGCCCTGTGCCACCGGCCCCAAAACCGGTCCGGGTTTCCAAAAGGGGATTTGCACTGGGGCCCTGTTGGGAAAGGCCCCCTTATTCCTTATCAAAAAAAATTTTAAATTTTTGCCCTTTTTTGCAGGAGGAATAAGATACTGATTTTTTAAATTTGTTCATTGCATTGCCCACTCCATTTTGTTACTTTTTAAAATATTTGTACTTTTCCATAATGAAGTATTTTGTTAAGGAGAATTTTGTAGTAGTTTTTCTCACTTAGATTGGGCCACATTTTTGAAGGTTTGGTTTTAAAACTCATTTTTTTTCCCCTATAGAAAAAAGTGAGTTTTAGACCAAAACCATTTCATACATGTGGCTCTTAGATTTTTTTTAAACGTTTTAATGAACTTTTGTTTCCATGTTATTAGTCCCACTATTAATCTGCACTATGCTATATATATATATAACCTCGACTTATATAAATAGCATGTGTATAACAATATATAAATAACCTCAACTTTTAAGATGTGTTGCTGCCGTCAATTTCTAAATGAGATAATTTTGTCAACTGAAATGGAAATATGTATCATTTTAAATTCTATTATGGTTCTTAACTTTTGAATACAATTTTGCTATAAAAGATTTCCATATCATTGCATTCATGTTTTCTCTACATGTTACACAGGATCCCAACTTTTTTGGACTTGCAATTCTAATTCCAAGAGAAAAGCAGCATATTCTGTAGAAAAGAAAGAACAGGATGCCAGCAGCCAGACCTTGATTCCAGGGTCCACAAATGTAGGGAACAAAAAAGCAGTTGCAGTACTCTAAACTGGTTTAAAAATCTAGAAAAGTCATTTACTAATCCATGTGATAGTAGGAGCTATATTGCTGCTGTTATAACACGGATTAATAGATGACTTTCTCTATCAATTTAGGCCATGTCCCCACTGCACTGTTTTTCAGCTGGTTCTCGGTTTTGAAAACCGGCTGCAAACCAGCTGAAAAACTTTTCCCGGGACCTTAAGGGAAAAAACCTTGCAGAGCCCCCCATGCGCGAGTTTTCCCCCGACGGGTCCGAAAACAAGAACTTTTTAAAATTTGTCCGGTTTTCAGATGGAAATATAACACCCTAGTAAAGGGGGGGCTTTTCTCTGTAAACCGCGGAAAAAAAGCCATTCCCCGGGGGGCCCTGTCCCGACAATCGGGACAAATACCGCTCGGATAAACCCACCAGGATTTGTCCTGTGCTGTGTGAACGGCCCCTTAGAGTGCTGCAACTACTTTTTCGTTGTCTTTTTCTGTGTCTCAATATATACACAGTCAGGTCACATTATTATGACTACAATCCAGAGTAATCCCTATTTACAGCAAGGACAGCAACTAGACGGGCAGGGAGTGACTCAATAAGGTATTTGTTGATACAGTAGTTGCAGCTATCTGGAACCATACTGACTGCATCCCACAGCTGCTGTAGAGTGCATGGGGGAAAACCATATAGTGAACATGATGATTGAGGTGTTCCCACAAAGTTAGGGGGTCAGGGTGCTACTTGAAAGTCTTGGTCACACTCTTCCAACCAATGTTGCACATTTCTAGCTGTGTCACATGTCACACTGTGTTGCTGGAAGGACCCCGAGAAAAAAAAACATTATAGGTGGAGTGACTTTCAAAAATTCTATCCAAATCGGTTAAAGGTGCATTGACCATCCGCCTGCTTCACAGCCCCATAGAGTTAATAGAACTGTTATTTTTCACACACATCTGGTCACCCCCTGGTTTATTTTGGTTGTGAGCTGCTCCACTGTAACTCATCAATCCACCCTCGTGCACCTTCGTTTATCTCTCAAATCAATAATACGGGCTGTTCTGCAGTTTCCATACTGCTTATTCACAATGGTGCCATTTGTCTACTCACAAACCACTTTCATCACCACAGCATGGGAACAGTTCACAGTTTCAGAAATACTGCAACCCAAGATCTGAAAGCCAATAATCATCCTTTTTTGCATTCCTGATAACTCGCTCCTTTTACCAATGACCGCAACAAGGGGTATGTGTGCAGAAAGTCTATCCCACACCTATACCCACCATGCCAGCTCACCACATGTGACCTCCTTCATGAGCTTCAAGCATCAAAAGTAGGAAGTTTTCATGGTAATGTGACTCGACTGTGGTAAATGAATATATATTTAACTAACAAATTAGGGCAGATGTATAAAATGTACTGCACCAGTTTTCTGGTGTGTTGTACGCCAAATATAATGATGTTGGCTACTACCGACATATGTATACAAAATTTATGCTAAAAACGATCACTCATTTGGACATTCTTGTCACGTTTGTCTGCACCAACTCCCAGGGGGCATGTCGCGCCACATTTGAAAGATTAGACACATATATGAATGGTGCTCGCCAGAACGTGGTGCAAAAATAGTGCACTCCTCCATGCCATTTGCAAAGTGGTGAGGCTGAGACAAAATTTGTCTCAGGACACTTTTTTGGCACACTGCAGTTTGTTTCAGAACATGACACATTTATAGACACTTTCAAACATATGGACGACATACCGCTGTCTACTCTGACACAATTTTAATACATCTGGCCCAAGGTGTATTATATCAGCATCAGTATATCTGTTGCTTGGTATATTGCATATTGATGCAGTAAATTTATGATATATTGATATACTAAAATACTATACTGCATTTTTTGCACTATTGCAGTGTATTATGACTATCTGGGTAAAACTATCTGAACAGCCTATTAAACCCTACCATTAACATGCACATGGCAGACCTGGGAGCCTTCTTCAGGTCTCCAGCTGCCATTTCAACCCAATGGCACCTCAGGATCATGTTGCAGGGGTGCCACTAGGAGAACAGAAGATGCCCTGGTCTTCGAGTTGAAAAACACAGTACTCACCATTTAAATCTCTAGTGGTCCACTATCTGGTCTTAGTTTAATGTTCACGAATGATGACATGCCATGCTAACACATGACCACTAAAGCCTGTCATTGACTTTAGTGGTCAGATGCCACATTTACAGAAATTCCCCAAAAATCAATCAATAAAAAAACCCCCAAAACTGTTAATTAGAATAATAATAAATGTGCTAGGTCATCCAGGAAGAGATGTAGCGGTTTTCTTCTCTGGCCTATTGATGGGAGTCCTCAGTGGGAGCCTGCTAGCATGAATTTGCAGCGTTCCAATAGGGTATTACAAAATGGGTTTACTAAAGTCAATAGCCTCAGTAAATAATATTACTATTATAATATTATCTGATTCTGGCCCCTTGGACAATTACACCCTCAAAGTCACGCTAATCCTGAGGTCATACTTGAGGGACAATGAGCACAGGAAACTGTAGGGATAGAAAGGTCATAGAGATTTCCCAGCTGTGGCCTATGTTAAAGCCTCAGGATCGATGTGGTTTACTGGCATCCCTTGTATTTAATGTGACCCTCTCTCATACTGTAACACAGCTCTGACCTCCGTCTCTTCCTTCTCTTCCTTTTTTCCATGTAGTCCCTGCTTTGATTTTTTACCTTTTTCCCGTGAGATTCCAGCTGTCTCACTTTATTATCAATGGAGCGTATAAAGCTTGTTTTCAGACGTAGAGCAATGTCCCCCACTTACAGTGCTCTTATTCTTGCTGATATCTAATGTTCTCTAAATTCTATCTCCATTAAATAAATATAGCCGGCATGATTTTTAGGGTAGAAAAAAAGAGGCCGCTAAGATGTCTTACTGATGACTTACAATCTAGTGCGAAGACTTTGTTTCCTTGCAACATTAATTATACACTGAGGCTGATACTGGCATCCAGAAATACACGTCAGTCAATCGAGTTCTTTATAATCCTCCCTTTCTGATCTCATCAGAGAAAAGCAGATACGTCTAGGGGTTGAAGACCTCACGAGCGCAGCCCCTTCTTGGGTTATGAACACACATGAAAAAGATTGTTGAAAAGTCACAGAGGATAAAGCTCGCTTTAAAGGGATAATAATCCTTTCAAATATAATCAGAAATAATCTTGGCAAATACTGGGACAAAAATAGACTTTATGGAAGAGTAACAAGGTTAAACTGCTGCAGGCACACAGGAAGTTATGAATGGAGGATGATTCTTAGTAGGGCTAAAATTCTATATGTGACCTTCAAACAGCTAGGATGGGATATAATCTCTCTCTTTTTTAATTCTCTCAAAAAATTATGCCTTGTCTGAACAAAGTTGCAGTCAGGCGCAAGTTTGGTACAAAGTTGCAGCAGCAGTTAATGTTTTGGGGTTTTTTTGGAAACATGTCAGCACAAAAAATTAAATACATTTTTTCGGGCACGAAAAACACTTCACTGTTGAATATATTAAAACTAATATTGTTGTTGATTAGTAATCGAGCTGTTTTATACGATTTTTTCTCACTCTTCCCGTGCAGAAAGTCTTGTAATCTCCCTTTTTACACAGATTATGAGCTTACGTTCTTAAACTCCCCTCTCTCCTAGGTCACATCAGTAGTCACACACTATAGATCTCAAATTCATGAGTGCAAATGTGACCTGGGAAGGGGGAACTTGGGACAGTAGACAAACCCTTATTGTAATCTGAAATGTGACATATTGTCTTGGAAGGAAAGGGTGGAAGTTATACTTCAAGGAGGCACAGATGACAAGTCTTGGTAAAAAGAGAAACTGTAAGACTTCCTGCCATGGTCAGGAGTGAAGTTATATCACAGAAGATGGCAGTTACCAAAGAACTGCCTTATTAGGAAGTGTTTTAGTTTTACTACATAGATATTCACAAGTAAAGTATTTTCTCTGCTTGGAAAACCCTTTAAAAGATTTGTATTGGCCTAGTCAAAGTTCTATAAGCCCATATGGCACATGTTGGGTGGAGGGCTCTGATTTTGCATTGAAGTCAGTGTCGGACTGGGATGCCAAGGGCCCACCGGTGGAACTTCATCATGGAGACCCACCTGTGGAGTTGATTCCAGGGCCCATACCCTACAGCTACTGTATATGCTCCTTATACTCTGCCTCTTGCTTTTTGCCTCTTTCTCTAGGCCTCTCCCAAGGAAGTATATTCAGTTTTAAAGAAACTACAGGTCTGCCATGATCATAGCCCAAAGAGGAGGAGGGGAAGGAGTTCCTTGTTCCCCTGTTGGCCAGTCTGAGCCTGAGTGAAGCTCAAATACTTTAAGCTATACTTTAAGGGCAATTCCCATCTCAAAAATGTTATGTTATGTTGATATGCTATCAACTATCTTACAAATATCTGGAGAACGTGCCTACAAACTACTCTGTGCAGAACAGAAGGATGGCATCACAAGCGTGGCTGTCTCTGTTCATTTCAGTTGGAGTTACAGGTACAGCTCAGCAAACTTGCTTGACTGTATTCAGAACTCCCACAGAACAGAGAGAGACAAACCTGCACGGCCACCTCTCTCTTCTATACTGAGCAATTTGGGGACTCACTCTCTAGAGCTAGGGCCCACACCTGTCAGACATTTATGCTATGGTTAAGGGTATTACCCGAAATATGTAAGCACTTTTCCACAGATGACTATGACTTGGTCATGTTTTTACTGATAATGATCATAAACATCTATGGTGCCAGACCTTACATGATTTTTTCCTAAATTTCAAGTTGCTTTATTCTAGTTGCTGTTCTGCATTGAAATTACTGTGTTTTTTTATTTGAGATCATACATTTATGGCATATCCTATCCTTTACTAAGTCTTGATTTTGACTCAAGATGCTATGACCAGACCTTAAAAAAAGTCTTTGTCTCAACTGAAGTAGAAAAATTAGATGAAATTACAAATCAAGTAGTGGCATAGTAAAGGGGTCACATTGTAAACGTTAAAATGAGCCACTTGTTATGTGCCCTATTTTGTCACCTTTGACAAAGGGAGCTGGTGTATAATTAACCCTCCATGCCCATTCCATGACCCATGGGCCAATTCTTAACCCCTAAGTTTCCAATTAATGCAGTTTTTCAGCTGACAGTCCAGTTTACGTTAAAAAATAAACTAGGATTTGGCCCCCTCTCTCCAGGTGCTTCAAGTCAAACATGTAGGCTACCTGTTGAAAATTTCATGTGAATTTCTAATTGTCCCTTCTGCCACATTATCTTATTCGGAGAGAAGTACTTCTCTTTCCTGTACCTGTGGAATGCTGCTCACTGAAGACCGAAAGTCCTGCAATGTCCTGGTCAAGTCCTGCACGCCAGTGCCAACCTCTTCATGTGTCTTCTGGTTTAAGTAGAAAGTAAGGACTATTCCGGCACTGGGACAAAGGAAAAAAAAAACGAAAATTGTATCAGTTTGTTGCATTATGCCATTGGTGGTACCAGCCATAGAAAATGTGACTGGTAAATTACACTGGGGCCTTGATTTATGAGTTTAATCAGTATTATTCTACCTTATAAACACCAAATACAGGTTCTGCTAGAAGCCTCCATGACATAATCTATCGAAAATGTCATACAAAATAACAGTATCCACAGCTATTTGGTCTGGTAAAATACTTCATACCATGACGGAAACCTATATAGCACCACATTATAGTCAATGCCATTGATTTACTATGATGGAGTAGAATGATGGAAATTGGGAAGGGCCCTAGCAGCGACATTTCAGTTTAGGTTTCACGTTCATGACGTACTGAAACCAATTATAACATGTACAGATTTATACTTTATCCTTCCATGTATTGCTGTTTTCATTTCCCTTATCTGTCCAGAGAACAATAGAGTGATCATTGTGTCATTACCTGCCATTTGTGATAAGGCTACAAAGAGATAAGCAGCAACTATAGTAATGTGAGATCAGTTCATCCAGCCATTCAGAAGTTTTATCTCTTTAGTACTCACTTTTAGACAAGGACAAGACTTTATATGTAATTTTTCATTTCAATGAAAAAAAACAAAAAAAAACAAGTACTAGCAAAAATTCTAAAAAAAATAAAATAAATTGTTGTCCAGGAATACTAGTTCCCGGATGGAGGTGTCCCTATAAGTGTGTGTGGAGTTTACCTATTAAGAAATGTCCTTAAAAGATTCCCTACAGTATATGAAACGGAAGACAATCTTTTTTCTGCTGTTAAGTTGGATTTGATTTATCTGTAGGAATGTAGCTATAGTGGGTCACAAGTTAATAGTTGCACCCTACCTGGTTTCCAACAAAGGCCTCATTGCCACAAAAGAAGAGTGTTATAAATAGCACACACATAGGGGCCGACAAGGTGTGCCCATCCATTCAAACACACTGGCAGATAAGATGACAGATACTTACAAGCCTTGACTAAGGTAATTCTTCTTCTTTATATATTGTTAGATGAGAACATTCTACTACAATGTCTACAGGTGAAACGCAATAGCTGTTGTTGTTTAGCTTTACAGTATAAGAGAAGTATATCATGTGTCATGAACAGCCGCTCTCCTTATTCACCAGTGGTTCTACGCCAGTCTCGTCTTTAATATTTGCTACTAGGACAATGGGTAGACTGAAGTGAGGTCAGACAGAGCCTGAGGGCCAATGTCTAGTAGTGGCCCAACTCCCCTTTACCTAGCTATATGTGAGATACATTTTTGCAGATCTTGCTAATTTTGGTAAAATCAGCCAATAATTGTATGTACAGTGGGTTGCAAAAGTATTCACAACCGTTGAACTGTTCCTCATTTTTAAATGTTACAGCTTCAACCTTAATGTATATAACTGATATTTTATGTTGTAGAGCAACACAAAGTATCAAGTATTTGTGAAGTTAAAGACAATGATACGCGCTTTTCCAAATTTTTGCTATCTAAAAAACTGAAAAGTGAAAATATATTCAGCCTCTTTAGTCAATATTTTGTAGGACCACCTTTAGCTTCAGTGACAGCTGCAGTCTATTGGGGGATGTCGCTACCAGCTTTGCACAATTAGGAGGACATGTATGAAAACTGTCTAGGTGTAAGACTTTTCTTGTAGCCCATAGAAACCATTCAGAGGTCGC
This sequence comes from Phyllomedusa bahiana, assembly GCA_025379985.1. NCBI lineage: Eukaryota > Metazoa > Chordata > Amphibia > Anura > Hylidae > Phyllomedusa > Phyllomedusa bahiana. The sequence goes on from JAODAL010006829.1 coordinate 81,624, forward strand.
CTTTTATGTTTTCAGAGCGCTATATCAAATGAGAGGGGAGCTCTGATTGGTTGCTATGGGCGACGAAGAAAGTCTTAGACCAAGACAGTTCTCATATATGAGGACCCTAGAATTTTTGCCCATTCTTCTTTGTAAAATAGCTTTAGTTCAGTCAGATTGGTTGGTGAACGTTTGCCAACAGCAATTTTAAAATTCTGCCATAGATTTTCAATTGGATTTAGGTCTGAAGTTTGACCGGGCCATTGTAACACATGAATGTGCTTTGATGTAAACCATGCCATTGTAGTTTTGGCTGTATGTTTAAGGTCATTCTCCTGATGGAAGTCGAACCTGCATCACAATCTTAAGTCTTTTGAAGCCTCTAACAGGTTCTCCTTCAGGATTGCCTTGTATTTAGTTCCATCCATCTCCCCATCAACACTGACGAGCTTCCCAGTCCCTGCTGAAGCAACGCCTCCACCTAGCATGATGCTGCCCCCACAAGGCTTCACGAATGGTGTGTTCAGGGTGATGTGCAGTGTTGGCTTTCCTCCACACACAGCATTTGGCATTTAAGTCTCATCTGAGCAGAGCACCTTCGTCCACATACTTGCTGTGTCCACTACATAGCTTTCTGCAAACTCTAAATGGAACTTATTGCTTGCTTTGAAAATGAGCTTTCTTCTTGCCCCCATTCCATACAGGCCAGATTTGTGGAGTTATCCTGTGGACAGATTCTCCCACTTGAGCTGTAGATCTCTGCAGCTCATCCAGAGTAAACCTGGGACTCTTGGTTGCTTCTCTAATTAGTGATCTGTTTGTGTGGTCTGTCAGGTTAGGTGGACGGCCATGTCTTAGCAGGTTAGCAGTTGTGCCATACTCCTTTTATTCATGGATGATGGATTAAAGAGTGCTCCGTGAGATGTTCAGAGCCTGGGAAATTATGTTAAAACCAAACTCTGCCATAACTTTATCCCTGAGCTGTCTGGTGTGTTCCTTGGTTTTCATGATGCTATTTGTTCACTAATGTTCTCTAACAAACTTCTGAGGCCTTCACAAAACAGCTGTAGTGATAATGAGAATAAATTACATACAGATCTACTCATTTACTAACTAGGTGACTTCTTAAGGCAATTGGTCACACTGGATTTTATTTGGAGGTATCAGAGTACAGTGGGCTAAATATACATGCATGCCACACGTTTCAGTTTTTTAAATTTGAAAACATTTGGAAAAGTGCGTATCATTTTCTTTATACTTCCCAAATTCTTGCTACCTTGTGTTGCTCTAACACATAAAATATTAGTAAAATACATTTAAGTTTGTGGCTGTAACATTTAAAAATAAGGAATAGTTCAAGGGGTATAAATACTTTTGCAACACACTTTATATGAAAACTTCCCTAAACATGATGAGCCATGCTTAATTTCATAGAGCTGTGTGTGTGATGGCAGACACAGGAATAATAGCTAATAGATACATGACCAGATATAGTCTTATGCAGACCTCCGTATACCTCCCTCTGTGTGAAAGGTCCCTGATGATTAGATTTCAAATATCCTACCAAAACTTTCAAGTACCTCCCAGTTTCCTCCAGGGTAAAGTTCAAGTGTTTTCCAAGTCGTCTTACTCCTTACCAACTCTCACTGTGCTAAAAAAATAACCCATACTTACCTCTACCGTCCCATAACCACTGCTCTATCATTGCCAGAGCTCCTGTCTACTCCCGGGTCCCTCACTGATGACATCACGTTCATGGATCACATGATGCTGCAGCCAATCACTAACTTCTGTGCATGCAGACATGTGACTGCTGACGCCAGAGATTAGCTGCAGTATCATGTGATCCATGAACAAGATGTCAAACAACAAATCTCCTTATAATATTCCAGGTAGGAGAAAGAAACCTATAGATAAGGTACCCGGCATTTATAGCCATACAAAATTATCCCAAACTACTAGAATCAAATGCCTACGGGTGTAATATTTACACTAAAACTTAACTTTTATTCCTAAGATACATTAAAAATATATAAAGTACAAATAACTACCGAAATACAATCCTACCAAGTACGCGGAGTAACCGCCCCGAAAAGGGCGACCCCTCAAAGAAAGACCTTAGCTGTATAAAAAGATATACCGCAGATAGTGCACAGGACCAAAAAACATACAAAAATAATATACATACATAAAAACTATCACCATATACAATACCCTAAAGTGTATCACAAACAAAAAAACAACACAAATCTATGCTGAATAGAACATCCACAACAACCGTATCACAAACAAAAACAACACAAATCTATGGTGAATAGAACATCCACAACAACCAACGCGTTTCTCCCGTAGATATCACGGGTTCATCAGGGAGATAGGGAACCAGCATAGGACAAAAACAATAATCAAAATGATAATAATCCAAATAAGAGAATGAAATGATAATAATCCAAATAAAATGAAATTAAATATGAACTCTTACGTCCCTTAGAAGATGCAATCGGGACGAGGTCCTAGATAGATGCACGATACTGCTAACAATGAAGATAGGAAAGCAGTAAGATCCAACTCGCTGTCACACTCATAAATACCTGTGCTGCATATCGGCGTCCGGAAAAACCAACTGCGCATGCGCGAACTACATTTCGCCCGAAAACTACAAAATGACGTAAATTCCTTACAGCCTCATGGCCTAAACGATTTTTTCTCATGTACAGCATTTATTTAAGAAAGGTTCTGCGGCATATTTAGTTGGATCATTAGGGCTTTTTTGCAGCCCTTTCTTTGTAATTCTGTATCATTTTATCTATATTATATAATATCTAGTTGTATTTAGTGGTTATATAATTGCTTTCTACTAATATTATTATTCTGTATCTACTCTGTATCTATCTCGCCTGTTGCATATTTATGGGATTTTTCTAACTTTCCCCAGTTGCATAATTGTCAACTAGTAGCTTTTCATTATTTTTCCATTGTGTCTAGGCGCTCAGTATATATTTTGTGAAGTGCTCAAATATGTTGGTATCACGATTCGCACTCACAATGCGCTCGTGTGTCCTTGTTGCTATCAGATAAAAATATCGTTTGTATGCGGCGCTCTGCTTTCTTTTTAGACGCCGATATATATTCTATTCCTCTATGTTAGTGCGTCTGCACCAACTTTCTCTCTTCTGATAGCGAAAGACCGGAATTTACGTCATTTTGTAGTTTTCGGGCGAAATGTAGTTCGCGCATGCGCAGTTGATTTTTCCGGACGCCGATATGCAGCACAGGTATTTATGAGTGTGACAGCGAGTTGGATCTTACTGCTTTCCTATCTTCATTGTTAGCAGTATCGTGCATCTATCTAGGACCTCGTCCCGATTGCATCTTCTAAGGGACGTAAGAGTTCATATTTAATTTCATTTTATTTGAATTATTATCATTTCATTCTCTTATTTGGATTATTATCATTTTGATTATTGTTTTTGTCCTATGCTGGTTCCCTATCTCCCTGATGAACCCGTGATATCTACGGGAGAAAGCGTGGTTGTGTTGGATGTTCTATTCGCCCATAGATTTGTGTTGTTTTTGTTTGTGATACGGTTGTTGTGGATGTTCTATTCAGCATAGATTTGTGTTGTTTTTGTTTGTGATACACTTTATGGTATTGTTTATGGTGATAGTTTTTATGTATGTATATTATTTTTGTATGTTTTTTGGTCCTGTGCACTATCTGCGGTATATCTTTTTATACAGCTAAGGTCTTTCTTTGAGGGGTCGCCCTTTTCGGGGCAGTTACTCCGCGTACTTGATAGGATTGTATTTCGGTAGTTATTTGTACCTTATATATTTTTAATGTATCTTAGGAATAAAAGTTAAGTTTTAGTGTAAATATTACACCCGTAGGCATTTGATTCTAGTAGTTTGGGATGAACAAGATGTCATCAGAGAGGGACCCGGGAGTAGACAGGAGCTTTGGCAGTGCTGAAGCAGTGGTGATAAGAGAGATAAATGAGTTATTTTCTAGAACATTGGGAATTAGTAACGGAGGTTTCTAAAAGTCTTGGAAAATCCCTTTAGTGGGTTTGTGCTGTGATTCTGATACAGCCCAATAACTGTATGGCTCACCACTTTATTGAGACCTCCTTAGCTGCCTTTTCCAATGATTGGGCCCTGATGGACCTGACCTATGTGTCTTATTTTATAGAATAATTGTTATAAGAAAACACCTTTTTCTCTGGGCCCTTCTGTTATTGCAGCCATTGATTCATCTCCGTATAACAATGGAGACTGATAGCTCCCAAAATATGAAATTCATATTAAACTCCTGCAATACTGGGTCGCCGATGGGAAAAGGAAGATTAAACTACCAGCCATCCAGGGACATTACATGTTCTTCTGTGTTTCAGGTACAAGCTCTCAGAGAGGCTCCCAGGCTCTTTAGAGGTAAACTGAAATGACGGCAGTTCTGAAATGGGGTCAAGTGACAGTGGAATGGCAGTCCTGCCTGCCACACTTACTTCATCAGATCCTTTATGTGGGGATAATTAGAAGTGAATGCTCTATTTCGTCTGCTTGCTATACACGTCCTGTACATTATTATTCTGCTACTAGAATCTGGCATGTTGATGATGACACCTGCAGTACACACACCTGGAAAGAATTCGGATTGCTAGCTTTGACTTTTTCATATGTTGAGAAATAGAAGGCATAATGATTTCTCTACTGTGCATAATGGTTATATTGTGTGTCACCTAGGAGTTGTTTGGGCTTATACAAGTACAGGACCTCAGGCTTTTAAATCTCCAGGGTGTCTCTAAGTGCCTTTCTTATAGCCACTAATTCGTATCAGGAGTTGAGGGACATTCACACCATGAGTAAAATTTACTTGTCGGATTCTGCTGTTGAAAACCACGCCACCCGACGCGTTTTGAACAAGTACTTCACATGCTTATTGCATGTGAATTTAGGGTTGTTTTTCAAATTAGGTTTACTCGCAGTTTACAGTGAGCTACAAGTCCCATTCATTCATATCTGGTTCTGTACTGGGTTGTGAGTTGAAAACCACATGCAATACTTTTTGCCGCGTATTGCAAGTTTTCAGCCATCCCATTGACAATCGTAAATTTGGAATACGACCAAAGAATGAACGTGTTCATAGCTCTTTTTTACTGTGTGTCGGTTTTGAAAATCGCACTCCCAACATACGCTTCATATAAATTACAATGTGCATTTTCTACTGAGGTCAATGGGGATGGTTTTCTTTCAGAATCTGCAAGGAATCCAACTAGAAGTCCTCGTCGTGTGGATGGAGCCTTAGGATATGTTCACACGGCGTAATTGCGGCATGTACAGTACGCGTCGCAATACTCTGTGTTTTGGGAGTCGCGCGTATTCCCAAGACATGCATTGTTCGTGGTGCGTAATCGCCGCGAACAATTGTCATGTCAATTCTCCCCCCACGCGTACAAGACGATCGTAGTGTATGCGTGGGGGGTCGACGTGTAATCTATACCTCTCTAGGAGAGCTATGGATCACTGTAATTGTGGCGTGCATTTCGCCACGTATAATGCGCAATATATGGAGAAATGTGCGCTAAAATAAGCCGTGTGAACATACCCTTATAGGGACTGATCCATGGGTGATATTGTACCCACTAGCTTATAACGCCTTTGTAATGCATAGAATTTAGTTCTACAGTTTTTAGCAATGTTCCTTCTTTTAAGACAAATCACTCTGAAGTCCCTGCATAATCATGTGCTATGCTGCACAGCACAATCTGTGCAGCCCTAAACACATGGCATGTGCCCCCTGAGGTATACATTTTAAGGCAGGAGTGACTGTGATCTGACCAAGAACACTGCTGTGCCCTGCACTAGTGATTTTTACTTAGCTGAATAGATTTGCAAGTGAATAGACAGAAGATTGTGCAGCCATTAACATTCAATGTTTATCAGTGTTCACTACTGTGAGATATTGCACACGTTAACCTGCAAATCCATGCAACCACTTAATAAGTTAAAGGGGTTGTTCACAAAAAAAATGACATCACTGGGACTGGCGAGAGGGGGTGGGGGAACATGATACTTACCTAGCTGTTCCCTGCAGCTGCCGTGCTGGAGCTCCCCGACGATCCCCTCCTTATCACTTCTGTGTTCTCGTCCCGGCTCCATTAACTTACAATGGAGCATGAGCCTTTCCAGCATATCAGGACAAGAACAGGGAAGTCAAGATAAGCGAACTCCGGAGAGGCAGCAGCAGGGGACAGCTAGCTGAGGATCAGGTTTTTTTCTTTTTTTGCCCACCCTGGCCCCAGTACATGTAATTTTTTTTAGTGGACAACCCGTTTAATTTAATTTCACTGGTGCAGGGTGCCATATAGCGGTTCTTGGTTGCATCAAAAATGAAAGAGACACTACCATCAAATTTTTTATTTTCACATACTGAAAAGCATTAAGCAACGATTATATGTTTTTTTTAAATTGGATGGTTGTTTTTTTTTTATAGTTCCCCTGTGTACATTACTCTCTCTGCTCTCTCCTTTAGGAGCTCTGATAGCACAGCAGGGAGAGGATTGCTAGATGGTCCTTCCTTCTGGTTAGCTATGGCCTGAGAAGTGTAAGTATTATCAGCAGGGCCTGATAAGTGTGAAGCCACCTACTCCCCAGTGCAGAAAAAGATTACTCTATTTTCCTTCAATGTATTGCTGGTCAATGCCTCATGAACTATTAATCTAGTCTAATCTTATCTATACCTGTTGAGAGAACAAAAGAGTGATCATTATGTTATTACCTACTATTTGGAATGACACTTTTCTAGAAATAAACATCAGTTGAAAAAAAGTAAGATCAGTCTGCCCTGCCATACAGAAAATGTCTCTCACAGCTAGAGAAGGGCAATATTTGTGCAATAGTAATGTGCGATAATTACTGAATAGGACTGCCAACGTAAAATAAAATACTGCCAAAAATTGTAATAAAAATAGTTTTCCAGAAATATTGGTTTTAACCAAAATGACTCCTTTGTGCTGAAAATGTCCCTTTAAAGTGTATTCTATGGATAGGTGATAACCGTCAATTGGGTCCAACCTGTAATTACTTTATTTGATGCTCACAGTTACTGTACAAAATGTGCGCATGATAATGAACACCTGAGGCTCGGCTAAGGAGGAAGAAATTGTAGGAAATATGTGGGAGATCTGCTGCGGTATATGGAGGCTGTTAGTATACCGATTGTAACCTGCTCTACTCTTGTGACATCAAATGCACTGATTGTATCAGGCATCCTCAAACTGCGGCCCTCCAGCTGTTGGGAAACTACAACTCCCATCATGCATTTATATCATCTATAACATGGAATGATGGGAGTTGTAGTTTCCCAACAGCTGGAGGGCCGCAGTTTGAGGATGCCTGGTATATACACTGAATTATTTACATGCATGTCAATGGACAATTTATGCTTTTTTTGTTAGTCTTGTTGCAAGGCAGCTGTCCGACAAAGCTTAGAGAGAGTCCTTAGCGCACAGAAGTACAGATTTGTTGTATAGTATTCTAGGAAGCTTCTAGTGATATTCCACATCCATAATGTAATCCTTATTCCCAAGTGCTCACAATGTAATGCCCTAATAATGACGTGATTGTTATGCCGTAGAGCTTAGAGCCTCGTGGCAGAATGGTAAATCTATCACCGTCTCTTGGGAGCGAGAAGTTTTTTTCAGCAAGGTTAATGACACAGTGGAGGGTGCATGCAGCATACTGAGGATCCACATGGCGGGTCAGTACACAGGAGGACCAGTAAAATACCTTTTACCTTCAGGCTGGCTTACTGGATTTTCCACCAAAAGCTCAAGTGAATTATGTTTCCAAGCAGATACAATCCATGATGGTTATTTTAGGTGACATTATAGAGACAGGATGTCACAAATGTAATATGCAGCTATTTTCATATGGATTTCACTGCATTGTATGTGACAAATTCTGCATAGTCACTACAAGGAGCAAGAGCTGGATGTGGGGACATTTTAAAAGAACAGTGACTTATCTACACAATACGTTTTCCTTTAGTCCTATGGGAAATCATATTCTGAAATTATGGATATAATGCTTCTTTAATATCAAGACAGTTGGGTTATCCTTATAATGATATAGTTTGGTTTAAAAAAACTCATATGTCTATCAAATTCAACCAAGGGCAGAGAAAAAAATGTAAATTAAAGGGAGGGGTATAGGCACATTTAATTTCCCTCAATTAGTTCAGAAATATAAAAATTATAAGGCATGAACCAATGTGCACTTAAGGAGAATGTGTCATCAGAAAATGACTTACTGTTTACCTAATGTTTTTGCTAAACACACTTCTTAAGAATTTTTGCATAGGTTTTTTTTAAAGTTATCATATCACTACTAATGGTTTTTTTTTTCAAAAAATTTCCTGACATCCTGCAGCTCTCACTTTGGCCACTAGGCTTCATAACAATCTGACACTTCCTGTTCTGTAGAGGAAACTTTTCAGCAGTTTCCTAATTATTAGTACAGGCAGGACTACATTGAAAAATGACACCAATGTCTAAAGATAACTTAGGATCCACCATTAACAATAGAAGATAGTCACAACTCCCCCTCCCTGAACACAGACTTCTTTCCAGGTCACAGAGCATGCCTAGAAAACTATCCGATAGAAGTCAATGGATCTGCTCCTGTTCACAGGCTTCTATGTCTACAAAGCTGCTGTAAAGCATCTCTCTAAATGCTATTAAAGCAGTACAGGCAAGATGGCCGCCACCATTATCATATAAAGACAACAGAAATAAAAAAAAATCTACAGCCAGAAAATAATTGTGGTTAAGAAGAAACAAATATGCATCAGTATCTGGTTTCAATTACTTTTAAAAATTGGCCATAGATTCCCTTTACAGGAATGTTTTATTCTTCATCCCAAATCGTGATCACAATAAATCTATAATCTAACAAGAATTCTATACATCTGCAAAAGTGTTAATATTTTTTTTGTTTTCCTTTCCCCCAAGCCTTTCTGAAACCCTCACCTGTTCCTGCTGTGACCAGCTCCTCAGGCAGGCTATTCCATCAATTCACAGTTCTTGTGACAAAGAAGACTTTTCTCCAGATGAGGGGAGCACCTTTGTCTTTTGATGGGGTTTATATTAAAAAGCTTTTCTCCATATGAACTTACACAATTAATATGTATCCCATAGCTGTCTTTTCTCAAGACTAAATAGGTTCTTTTAACCTTTCCTCATGACTAAGATCCTCCTATACCATTTATCAGTTTAGCTGCATTCATTATATACTACTACATATATTTTGGGGACAATAAGAAATACAATGATAACTTAAAAACAAAATGCGGGAATGTCACAGGGGGAGCCAAAGTGGGGGCCGGCTGGCAGATACCTCCTTCACATGGAAGGATCTTTTGTCCACGATACTGGAATATGCAGTAGGTTATCCCAAACACAATCACGAAAATTAAAAAGAGGATCGTAATCACCGCACAGGTGACATAACCCGCTTCATACTTCACAACCTGCAAGGAAAAATGTTTTACATATCAGCAATTGAAGGGAAAAAAAACACAACAAGCTGTATGCTGGGGAAGTAGATTTCTTTTTAACCCGGTGTGGGCATTTAGAAGAGAGGCAGCCCCAAATTAAGGATAAAACTAGGCCTGTCTTACTGTTACTTTATTACTTGGATTTGCTTTGTAGATGTCAGTACCAGTATCGGACGGGGATGCCTTGGGCCCACCAGTGAAATTGATTCTTGGAGCCCATCCTACAGCTTTCGGACATGAATGCACATACTGCACATGACTTTTACACTCTGCCTCTTGCTTTCTGCTTCTCTTTCTTTGCCTTTTTATTCCGTTAAAGCAGCCCCAGGACTGCCGTGCCCAGGGGCCCAAGAGCTCTGCACTCATAAAACCGAGGTGGAAATCAAGAATGGGCCCACAATCTCTATAGGGTCACATGGCAGCCACATGACCTTCCTCTATGGTATGTTCACTCTTGTCTAGACTTCAATCAGAGTCGATAAATTATAATGGTGCCTCAAGCATCTACATAAAGGCAGTTCTGAAAGTAGAAATAGTGAATTAACATGGGATGCCATGGAAAATTGGGGGTAATAACTGGCCAAATGCTATCTGAAGAGCAGAATGTAATCCTACCACCTTGGCTGTCCTTTCTAAGTGTGGATGCGCTCAAACACCAGATATTTCATGTACTGACATCCATAGTATGTCCAACTAAATTACAAACTCTAGCTGCAGTAGGAATAAAAGCAGTCAATTGTAAATGTGCAGAGGATTTGCTTTTAATTCCAATAGGTTCAAAGTTTTCTTTTCTATTAAAGACATTGAAATATATGCAAGGGGAACCTTTTTCAAAAATCCGAAATCCAAACCTTTTTACCAGTAACAAACACAAAATCAAAAAGAAAAGGGGATATGGTCTTAAAACTTAGCTTTTATTAAAAATGATAATAAAAAACACTCAAGAATTGGACATATTTGCAGTAAACATCATAGCAATACACTTAGAAATGTCAAAAGAACAAATAGGGGGGGAAGGGTGGTTAGCCCTAGTAGTTTCCTGTCAAAAGGGAAGAAAACCGTCCTCACCCCAAAAAAACGGGGTTTTTTTCCCCAAATGGGGGCCCACCTCGTCGGGCTTTCCCCTTTACTTCAGGGTTTTATAGTTTTTTTTGTTGTAGGTTAAAGTTCATGATGGGGACGCCCTTATTGGGAAAAATCCCCTGTTTTTTGTGGGTAAAGGGACTGGGTTTTTCCCTTTTTTAACAGGATTTTAGGGTAATCCCCGTACCCACCCTATTTGTTCCTTTTGAATTTCAAGTGTATTCCCTTTTTTGTTTATTGTAAATATACCCAAATTTTGAAAAAAGCAAATTTTAAAGACCATACCCCTTTCCTTTTGTTTTGTTTTAAAAGAAATTTTTAACCCAAAGGGTTTTCCCTTTTGACAGGAAAGGGAATTAGGTGTGCGCTATACTTTATCAAACTTTGCATAAATAAATAGTACAGGCGAATATATGGAATTTTCTGATATAACTTATTAGCAAACAATGCTTCTTTCTCCACTTCTGAAATCTTCTCCTTCTCCCTTGCTTCCTTTATTGAACATGACCGCTCGATTCCCTGCTAAAATTCAACTCACTGAGAGCCTAGATTTTTGTGCTGCCCCTAAAGTCTTTGGAGAGGGAAGGAGGATGAGGAGTGAGCTGCTAAAGAGAGAGGCATTGAGACACAGAGAGCGGCTGCAGCAGGATATATTGTTACGGTCTCACTTCATTGGGGGTTTTACTGTAAATTCAACGTATAATATCCTCAATGGTGTACTTCAAAAATTTGGGTTGCAGAGAGATGATACAGCCTCTTTGCAAAGTGTACTCATAGGACATTATAGCAGTGAGTCTTCACCCACTCTGGAGATAAGCTCAGAGGCTTCTATATATGTAGTGGCCACAATCAAGGTATTAATGGTTGTGTAATGCTCTCTCTAATTATCTTCTGGCAATTTGTGATAATACCTGTTAAAATGCCCATACATTTTTAAAGGTCGGATTCGACTAAGGTTTAATGAATACTTTCTTTATCTCTAGTGTCCTTATGCAACAGTTATGTATGGTTTAGACAGATACAATTCAACAATTCTTTGAGAAGTGCCAAGGGCAAAAAGGGAGTTAGGCTATGTTCACACGGCTTATTTTGGGACGGATTTCAGCCCCATTTCGCCCTACTGCGGAATTTTTGGGTGAAAAACCCTCGTCATTCGGCAAAACCCCCAGTTCTTAGGAACTATGGGTTTCGTCTCCTCCTATTTTGAAGGGGGAAAAATGACAGTCAATTATTCAAGCGTATACGCCCGAGAATTGAATGTCTATGGGCCGAGGACTGACGGCCCCCCCTGCCCCGCCCCCCCCGCACACGCGTAATTTTTTGGGGGAAATCTGCCTCAATTACCCGTGAATAAGCCGTCTGAACATAGACTAAATCTGCTGCTATAAAAGTGTGCATAATTGGGTTGAGACAAATTATCTTGCTCCTCAAAACAGAGGTATCATAATGTACCCTGCCACCATAAGTCCTTCTACAACCTTCCACTTTAAATATGTGCAATTCCCAATGCAAGTTCAGCTGCATACCTTACCATGAACTTATAGAACCTGATGGGCCTGCACTCATCTCCCCGGGTTTTCCTTCCCATTTTTTCCCTGCTGTGTTATTTATCATACCCTAGCATTTACATCTATATGAGCAGCTCTGACAAACTCCCAAATGCTTATAGCAAAAACTGGAAGGCAGAGCCTTTGTTTCTTTCTTTGCTAATCCATAAATTTGTCCCCACAGTGTCCTATGGGGTCATCAACTTTCCTTCTTACTTGACCGAGCCCCAAAGTGGGGAAAATAAGTATTTGATAAACTGGCAAATTTGAAGAAGTCTGTAATTTTTATTGTAGTTACACTTCAACTGTGAGGGACAGAATCTAAAAAAAAATCCAGAAAATCACATTGTATGATTGTTAAATAATTAATTTGCATTTTATTGCATGAAATAAGTATTTGATCACATTCCAACCAGCAAGAATTCTGGCACACTTCTTAGTTTTTCTTTAAGAAGCCCTCCTACTCTACACTCATTACCCTTATTAATTGCACCTGATTGAACTCATTTCCTGTATAAAAGACACCTGTCCACACAATTACACTCCAACCTCTCCACCATGGCCAAGACCAAAGAGCTGTCTTAGGATACTAGGGACAAAATTTTAGACCTACACAAGGCTGGGATGGGGTACAGTACAACAGACAAGCAGTTTGGTGAGAAGGCAACAATTGTTGGTGCATTTTTTATAAAATGGAAGAAACACAAGATGTCTTTCAGTCTTCCTTGGTCTGGGGCTTCATGCAAGATCTCACCTTGTGGGGTATGGCTAATTCTGAGAGATCAGGAATCAGCCCAAAACTACATGAAAGGACCTGATCAATGACCTGAATAAAGCTGGGACCACAGTCTAACAGCTTAGTTAGTAACACAATATGCCGTCATGGATTAAAATCCTCTGCTCACGCCAGCACATGTCCAGGCCCATTTAAATTTGCCAATGACTGTCTGGATGATCTTGAGGAGGCATGAGAGAAGGTCATGTGGTCAGATGAGAAAAAAATACTATATTTTGGTATCAACTCCACTCATCATGTTTGGAGGAAGAAGGATGAGTATAAACCCAAGAGTTCCGTACCAACCATGAAGCATAGGGGTGAACACATCATACTTTGGGAGTGCTTTTCTGCAAAGGGGACAGGGCGACTGCACTGTATTGAAAGGAATATGGATGGGGCCATGTATCGCAAGATTTTGGCCAACAACCTCCTTCCCTCATTTAGAGCATTGAAGATAGGTCCTGGCTGGGTCTTCCAGCAGAACAATGATCTTTAACACACAGCCAGGACAACTAAGGTGTGGCTCCATAAGAAGCATTTCAAGGTCCTGGGGTGGCTTAACCACTCTCCAGACCTGAACCCAATCGAAAATCTTTGGAGGGAGCTGAAACTGCGACAGCACCAAAACCTGAAAGATGTGGAGAAGATCCGTATAGAGGAGTGGGCCAAAATCCCTGCTGCAGTGAGTGCAAACTTGATCAAGAACTACAGGAAATGTCTGACCTCTGCAATTGCAAACAAAGGTTTCTGTACCAAATATTTTTTTTGTTGACACATTCATTTTTCCCTACTCGCCTTCCCAGAGCCATAACTTTTTTATTTTTCCACCTACATAGATCTATGAGGGCTTTTATTTTGCAGGACAAGATGGTGTTACTCATATTACTATAGAATATACTGGGAAACCGCAAAAAAATTCCAAGTGGGACAAATTGTGAAAAGAAACGTACTTACGCCATATTTGCGGGTTTTTTGCTTTTACGGCGTTCAATCCTTGGTAAAAAATGCTGCATTATCTGTATTTTCCAGGTTGATATGCATCCGCCAATACCAAACATGTAGGGTTTCCGTTATGTTTTGGTACCGTAAAAAAATTCCAAACATTTTCTATTTTTGAAATTTGCGCCACGGCGACATTTTGTGCGACCAATAACTTTTTTGTACTAACACCTACAGACGTCAATGAGGCGGCATATTTTGCGGGCTGAAGCGTACTTTTTATTGCTGGCAGTTTTGGAATGCAGGCGATTTTTATGCGACGTAAAATGACCAAAAACGCAATTTTGGCGTTTTGGAATTTTTTTCTTCTTCGGTGTTCAGCGTATGGGATAAATGATGTTATATTTTTATAGATCAGAATTTTTCGGATGCCGCGATACCAAACATGTGTAACTTGTTTATTATTTTATTGGCTTTTTTTGTAAAATGGGGAAAGTGGGGTGATTTGAACTTTTAGTAAATTTTTTTTTGTACTTTAAAACTTAATTTATTTAAACAATGCATTAGGCTGTACCAGGATGGCGGTTTCCCCACTTCCCGCCTTGGGCCAGAATTGGGGCAAACGGGAACATGGCAGCGATGGAGGTCTTCACAAGGCTCCCCGTTGCCATGTCCATGCATCGGATCCCCGCAGTTACGCTGCGGGGACTCCAATCGCAATGCAGAACAGTGCGCAGCACCGTTTTTCATTCATTTAGACGCTGTGGTAATCTTTGCCGTGGCATCTAAAGGGTTAAACAGCGCAGGCAGGCGGCACCCTCCCCACCCCCCCGCGCGCTTTAACGGCCGGGTGTAAGCTGTGATCAGCCACTAACACCCAGCCGCTGTGTGGCAGAGACATGGAGCGATCCCGCTGCAATGCCCCTTAACGACCCTGGGACGTACTCATACGTCCAGGGTCGTTAAAGGGTTAAGTTCTGCTTTTCTATTGTATCACTTACTCATTTCATGCAAAAAAAATACAAATTATTTAAAAATCATACAAAGTGTTTTTCTGAATTTTTTCTAAGATTCTGTCTCTCACAGTTGAAGTGGACCTACGATAAAAATTACAGACCTCTCCACTCTTTTTAGGTGCAAAATCGCCAGTGTATCAAATATCTATTTTCCCTACTGTAAAAGGTTGTCTATGGAACTTTTCAGATAAAAATGGCCATATAGAGTGGTAAATTAAATGAATTATTTAGCATCTTTCTATATTATTCCGGCCTCTATTGTCACCCCAACTGGCCATAGAAGAACATGTACAGGTTCTGGCACAATGTTGAAAATAATGTGAGAGACATATCTAAAACTCTAACTAGCACACGGGCAACCATAGGATTTTGTCAAAGGGAGGTTGATGGTCAAGGCTATGCATACGCGGCACATCCACACATATGAATAGATGCAGATGCACTTGATCCACTGCCGCACTGTCCTCACTATGAAAGGAAGAAATAATGTTACCGTGCTCTGCAAGTAAGGCTTTGAAATGCTGAGGTTCATTGTATATATTAGAAGCATTTTCCTGTGTATATACCAGTCATACACCACCTACAGTAGTTTAACAGCCTAGCTAGTTTTTTTTTCTTTAGTCATTAGTTTTTTATTAAAGAATTTTTTTTCCTATACAGAGATCTGCACGAACACAACAGAGAAAAACCATAACAAAAAGAAACAAACAAAATAGACCATGTAACAGAGATGACCCACAGTATGAAGGATGTCTCATAGAGCATGTGAATTTGCAGTTAAAAGACCGCAAACCACAGGTTCCTTACATATGTTAATAATATAGCTCAGTATATATAGACATTGTCCAGGTACATAACAGGACTCAGTTAGCAAATGTCGAGGTTTTCCAAACCTCCCATTTCTGTCTCTGCCTAGCAATTAGGTGGGGGGGAACAGTAAGGTTTAGCTCACTATGGCATTGTGTATTGACCCGGATTATCACTTCAGCAAAGCGCGGTGCAGTAGTTGATTTCCAGTGATAAGCAATAGTGAGTCTAGTGGCAATAAGTATGTGTTGGATTACTGTTTGATACTGATATGGAATGTCATGTAATTGAATATCTAATAAAGCTAATTCTTGCGTGAGTGTGAATTGTGAACAATATAGTTGTTGGATCAGGCCTTCTGCCTTGGTCCATAGGGGCCTAATCACGGGACATGTCCACCACATGTGTATCAGGGAGCCAGCCGCCCCACAATTTCTCCAGCACATTTTGGAGGATCCTGGAAAAATATGAGCTGTCCGGACCGGGGTAAGGTACCACCTGAGATGGATTTTCCTCGATAGGGCGAGGTGATTAATACATTTCGAATGCCTAGAGCTTGAATTTGCTGCCTTCCACCATTCCTCCACTGGAAAGGATTGAGCCAACTCCCCTTCCCACTTAAGCATATAATCTAATTTAACTTCATCATCAGCGTCCACCAGGGTGGCATAAGCGGCTGAGAGTCCCTTTGTTTGACAACTATCCCCCAACAGGAAACGGTGGAAGGGAGATTTAGATGGTGCAGCGGGAGAACTGGATAAAGAGGAGACCGCATGTCTAATCTGCAGGTACACATAAAATTGTGAGTTAGGCAGCAAATATTGGGAGGCCAGGTCTGCAAAAGTCCTAAAAACCCCCTCGGAAAATAAGTCACCAATAATCCAGACTCCTCTAGAGGTCCAAGGCTCTAAATGAACATCTGGAATAGCTCCATATAGCAGAGTCAGAGGACACAGTTTTTTACTGATACATACTTTACGCTTGGTTGCTATATGTTTCTGCCACACATCCATCAGATGTTGGGTAGTGGTCAAGGCATAGTGTGAGGGGGAAGGTTGAGGAGACCCTAGTAGAGTTGCCATTAGGTGGTCTTTGACCGTGCCTGAGGATAGTAACGAGTTTTCAATATGTGTCCACCGGTGTGACTGGGGGGACTTCCAATGTAGAGAGGCTGGCTCCAAGATAGCGGAAATGTTGTATGCCCGTAAGTCAGGAACGGCCATCCCTCCCTGATGCTTTCGAAGGTAAAGGTATTGCCGTCTAAAACGGGGTCGTTTGGACCCCCAGATAAATCTTAGAATCAGAGTTTGTAACCTGTGTACCAGATTGGTGGGGATAATAAAGGGAAGTGCTCTCGCTAAGTATAAAAACCTGGGGAGGAGGAGCATTTTAGTAAGGTTGATTCTGGCTATCCACGATAAGGTGCAACCCCCAAATTTAGCAATTTCAGCAGATAGGGATGAGTGTAGATCTATCCAGTTACGTTCTATGGTGTCAGAAAGGTTTGGAAAAATCTTAACTCCTAAATATACAATGCTCGAGGTTGACCAGGTAAAATTAAAATGGAGTAATTCAGACCTAATTCGAGAGGGGCAGTACAGAGGTAAAATAGTAGACTTGGTAATGTTTAACTTGTACAGTGACACCTCAGAGTATTCCTGAAGTATGTCTAATAAGGCCGGGATTGAGACAGTCGGTTTTTGGCACATAATGAGGACATCGTCCGCATACAAGCTAGCTTTGTGGCTAACCTGGGCAATTTCCACCCCCGTTATGAGGGGAGAAGTCCTTATCAACTCCGCTAGGGGCTCAATACACAGGTCGAAGATTAGTGGCGAAAGCGGGCATCCCTGTCTAGTACCATTGGAAATTGAGAAGGAATGTGACAGGAAACCTGAGGAATAGACAACAGCAGAAGGCGAGGTATATAATGAAGTAATTGCCTTGAATATCGTGCCAGTTAGCCCAAATTTAAGAAGGACCTCCTGTAAGTAAGCCCAGCTGATACGGTCAAAGGCCTTCTCTCCATCGAGAGAAAGCAGGACCGAAGGGGATTTGTCTTTACTTAGGAATTGCAGGACGTTGAGGACTCGTCGTATCCCATCCCTAGTCTGCCTCCCCTGAACAAATCCCACTTGATCAGGACTGATAAGGGATGGAAGAACCACATTTACCCTGTTGGCGATAATTTTTGCAAAGAATTTTATATCTGAATTGAGTAGGGAGATTGGCCGATAGTTAGACATGTTATCCGATGGCTTACCAGGTTTGGGGATCGTGACAATTGTAGCCGCTAACATCTCCGCCGGGGGCGAGTGTGCACTAATGAAGGAATTAAAGTTATCTAGGAGATAATTATTAAGGGGTATTTGGAAGAGTTTATAATATTCATTATTTAGCCCGTCTGGACCTGGGGACTTATTTAGTTTGGATTGGTTAATGGCACGTTGAAGTTCCTGCAAGGTGATAGGAGAATTAAGGGATGTTAATTGGGCAGTAGACACCTTAGGTAAAGACAGTTTACTTAAAAAAGACTGGATATTCGGGATCTGCACAGGTGGGAGTGAAGGGTCATCTTTAAGATTATATAGTGCCTGGTAATAATGGGCAAAAGAGTTCACAATATCTTGTGGGTTCATAATCTTTCGATTATTCACTGTAAGTGAAGTTATTTTAGATTTAGCTTGAAGTTGCTTAACCCTACGGGCCAATAATTTCCCTGGGCGATCTCCCTGCATATAGAAAGTCCACCTAAGTCTGGCAAGGGAGGATTCATATTTGTGGAGGTTAATTAGTTGCAGTTGCCTCTTGAGGGAACGTAGATTTTCAAGATTTGATGGTGAGGGGGATTTTTTAGCCAGGTCATCTGCGTCCCGGATTTTCCCTAGTATTTCATTCAAGGCCCTCTCCCTCTTCCTTTTTTCTCTCGAGGCGATTTTAAGAAAAAAGCCTCTGATATATGCCTTATGAGCGCACCAGAGAGTCGAAGGCGAGGACACAGAGCCACTATTCAGATTGAAGTATTCTTGTAGGGAGTCTCTAATCTCGTCAGCGATGGCTACCGATTTCAATAAGTAAGTGTTTAACCTCCAAGGGGAATACGTCGGAGAGGGGAAGTTATCCAATAACGCAAGGAATATGGGGGCGTGGTCCGACCAGGTTCTAACGCCTATGTCGGCAGAGAAGACACTAGTTAACATTGGTCTGTTGACAAGAAAAAAATCTATACGCGAATAGGATTTGTGAGGGGCCGAATAAAATGAAAAATCTTTTTCTTCAGGGTGTGAGTATCGCCAGGGATCATGTAGGTTTTCCGCTTTCAGAACAGCCTAGCTAGTTAATAATGCTGCTATACAGTATCCAAATAACATGATCATATACTGTATACAGAGTACCAGCAGAATGCTGCCTATAGACAGAATAATGTCACCACACTGCAATGGGGGGATCAGTAGAGTAGCAGCAAATCAAATTTCAACTCTTATTTCTCAGAGTCCCTTTAAAAATGAAAGCAGGGATCTGATTGACTGCTACAGCAACTTCTGCACTTTTTTACTTTTTTTCGTTTTTATAAATCTTCCCCACAATTGTGTGTAAATGCACAAGATGAATACGCTTGCCGCCAGTCTTTAGAAATGTAGCCCATTGCATTTTAGGCCTTAAAGGGGTTTTATCACAAACGTACTTCCTTCCTGGTTTGTCCTGCTTCAGCTTTCAGTGTGCTCAAAAGGGGAAATGTATGATTTGTTTGAAAATGTAAAACCTTGTGCCCCCGGGTTTGTTTAATTTTTCCCAAAATTGGCTCCTTAGTTTAAAAAAAGGGGTTTTTTATGTTAAAGATTGTGGAGTAGCTACAATGCAGCTTAGTGGTTTGCCCCTTCTTTTCCTTGGGTTTAAAATCCATGAAGGGGAACCCAAAAAAAATGCACTTACCGATTGAGCTTTCCCTTTTTTTGGGTTTTCTGCACTGTTTAAATAATTAAATGAGGGGGAAAAGAAAAGGGTTTTGGGGTAGAATTTACGCATTTGGGGTTGAAAAATTTTCGCAGTGAAGTTTTTGTGTGATTTTTAAAGGGAGGGAAGGACCTGACCCGTAGCTTGCCTGAAGTGGGAGAGGCCATAAATGAGCTTTGCCAAGCTAAGAAAAGAGGACCCCTTTTTTCGTTTCCCCGGGTTGTTTTTGGGGGGGGGGACGGCGTTTTCACTATGGATCCCTCAAGGGAGCAGTAAAGCAAAAAAACTACGAATGTTTTAAAAATGATTAATTTGGTTTTTAAAATGTGTTTTATTTAAATTTTGCAAACTTCCCCACATCAATTTTTTTTTTCCCTAGGGAAGCCCTTTTAAAGAAACAACCCCCCATCCCTTAAAACAAACACAAAAAAAACCTTTTATTGGGAGATAAAATTTTAAGATTTTCTTTTCAAAAAAACATGTCCATAGCAATCCCCGAGGATTTCCCCCAAATTTTTTAAAAAGGGGGAACAGGTTTTACTTTCACCTATTTTAACTTAAAGGAAAATTTTAAAATTTTTTTGTTGGGAGTTTAAAAAACTGGGGCCATGGGGGAGCTTTAGGATTATTTGCTGTTTAGGGGAACTATTTCCCCCATACCAAAAACAGTTTTCAGCAAAGGGACGAACACCCTGGGAAATAGTGTGACAAAAGTTTACTTTGTTGTTCAGGGCTTTATCAATACCACACAGGCATCCCATATCACATGCCCGTGATTGTGAACCCTGATGTTTAACCCTTTTCAGGCCCCCCCCCCTTCCCCAGTTGGGGGCAATGCCGTCAAAAAACAGGGTTTTTTTAAAAAATGTCAATTAGTATACATCAAGCGTCTTTTGCCGACTTGGCCCAAATTCAAAATGTATTTTTTAAAAAGGGCCCCGGGGGCTTTCTTTAAAACATGCAAATTAAAAGGGGAACTGTTTTATTTTTTTAATTTAAATTTATTTTAAATAAGTGTTTGTATTTTTAGTCTTATTTTTTTCTTCATGAGGTTTCCCTTTAAGGTGAAAAGGCCCCCCTTTTAAGTAAGAGACTTTTAAAAAAAACTTTTTAGTGCTTTACTCACCTGAGAAGTGTGCAAGGTTGACGAGTTTCGAAAAAGTGAACGTAGTATTTCTACAAAGTAAAACACAACAAGCACAGTTGAAATAGTGTAAATGATAACTTTCCAAAGCATAACTGTTAGTTAAAGTCCCCCCCATCTCAACTTTTATATAACTATATAACCCCTTTTTCTGCCTCCCTGCTGACCCCTTTTTTTTTAGTCTGCCAATACGTTTAGTTTCTCACCCACCGTCCTCAAATGGAAATTTTTTTTTAGATTTTGTCCCTTTCAAGCAGTGACCCCAAATGGGGTCGTGAATTTTCTAAAGGTTCATATTTTGCACCCGAAAAGGGTTAAATTTTCTTTTTAAGGGGATGTTATTTTTCTAAAAAAGACCCCGGGGGAAACCGGGAGAGAAAATTTGGAAAAAGGGCCCAAATAACCTTTCCCCCTGGGAAAAAACCCCCTTAATTGGGAAAATTTTCAGATTTTAAAATTTGAACCCAATTTGTCCCTGATGTGCTTATTTAAACTTTTCCATATTTTTGAAGGTAAGTTTACTGACATGTCTTAAAGGGGTTGTCCATTTGCTTAAAAAAAACAAAAAACTTTTCTGGTTTCAAGAAGGGTTGAACAATAAAACAAGAACAATGTTAAATTTAATTCTGAAGGCCCCCTCTCTTCCGGTTTCTGCCTTGTCCTTGGGGATCTCATTTTCACTGGTTACAAACCCCTGACAAAACAATGGCCCCCATTGGGGTTTTGAATGGGGCGTGTGAATGGTGGGGCCAGTGGTTGTAAGTATTGGCCAAAGGGGCAGTGGTTGGGTTTATTTTAAAATTTTACAGGTTTAGGGGTTTAAGGTTTTTATTTCTTTTAGGCCTCCCCCGAAAAGACAGACTTTTTAAAAATAATGGGAAAGACCCTTTTTAAAAACAAATTTAGTTAAAATTTTGCTCTAGTAATTTTGGAAAGCTTTAAAGAACTTCCCTTTTTAAAAATTTTTTTATTTTTTTGACCAAAACTTTTTGTTTTGATACTTTGCCCCCTTTTTCCCCAAGGTCACAAAAAGTTCCCGTGAAAAGGGGGCCCATGAATTTTTGGGGGTGTCCCAAATCTCCCGAGAGCCAAGAAGGGGCAAATTTTTACCAAATTTTTAAAAATCCCTTTTTAACTTTCTTGGGGTTTCACCTGAGTTTTTGGGGCACCCCAAAAGATTTTTGGGTTTTCTAAGGAAAGCTGAGGACACCTCTTATAGACCCAATTTTTTTTTTTTTCCAAATTTCTCTCAAGCCACTAGACCCCCAAAACTGTTTAAAATTTGGGAAAACCCCAAAGTTCTTTTAAGTTATTGTGATGTACAGAAAAATTTTTGCTCTGTATATTGGGTTTTTTTTGTTGTTTTTTTTTTATGATAATTAGTTTAATTAAAATTTGTTAAGGGTAACCCCCAAACTTGGGGTTGTTTGTTTAAAAATTAACAAAGTTGATTTTAGGGTATATTAAAACAACCGGGGGGGAGATTTGCTGCAGAAATTTCTATGACTGAAAAGCCCCATACATGTTAAAGGGGTTGTTTCTGCAGCTTGTGCTTGGATTTAGGCCAAAAAAAGCTATACTTTTAAATTTTAATGGAAAAGGGCTACAGAAAAATTGGCCCCCCTGCGTGGGGGAATTGATCCTTAGGTTTTTATTACAAAGGTTTTCATTCCAACCGGTAGATTTGTAACAAAAGGTTTAGGTTTTTAAAAAACCATGTGCCCGAATCCCCAAAGGGAAAAAATGCGTGCCATCCCCCTTTTTTTACAACGCCCCGGTTTTCCTTTAAATTTAAATTTTTAAATCCCCCTTTAGAAAAAAATAAAGGGCCAAAAATGTTTTGAAAAAAATTTTTTAAAGGTTTTAAAACTTTTTCCCTTTTTTTCCAAGGGGTTACCAAAATAAAAGGGGAGGCCCATCGGGGAACAAAAGGAAAAATTTAGATTTTAGACAGTTTTTTACATGTGGCCCAAATTTAAGGGAAAAATTTTCAAAATGACCTTAAGAATGGGGCTTAACCCGCCAAAAACCGGGGACTGTACCTCCCGGAAAATTTTGCCCAAGGGCAAAACCCCAAAAGAATTTTTTTTTGTGAAAAAAAAATCCCATCATCTTTAAATTTTTACCCTTTGGTTCGCCCCCTTTTTTGTTATTTTTAGGGTTCTGCCCCTCTGTTTTTGGGAAAAAACAGTCTGAAACGAAAATCAATGTAAAAGCACAACCCTGGGGAAAAAAAATTAATTTAAACTAAATGGCATTTAAACTGTATTAAAAAAGGTTAAACAATTAATTTTACTAATTTTTACCTGGCTATGTTTCCCTTAAACCCCTTGACAAATTTTTTAATGGAGTTCATTCAACCCATTTCCCCCCGGGAAAACATTAAAAAAAACACTATATTCCGGGCCCAGAGGCACACAAGTCATTTAGAGCTCAGATCTCTATATCCAAAAACCTTTAATTTTTTTTTTTGTTTGAGGATAGATTCTTTGTTTTAAAAAAAATTATAAAATAACCCGGGAAAATTAATAGTCGGAAATTTCAACAATTTTTCCCCGAAAAAAAGGGCACCCGCCAATTAAAGGGCAAGAGTGGTGCTCTTCCTGGAAAAAAAAAGGGGTGACCCTTTTTTCTGGTTTTAATCCTTTTAAAGGGTTTTAAAAGGGGCCTATTTATCTTCATCCTGGGTTTAGTAATCCACTTGATGGTCTTACATAGTGATTGACAATCTTTCCTCTATGATAGTTTACAAAGAGATAGTTGTCAATCACGGAGTAGAACCACCCAATGGACTCCTAAGCTTTGAGGTTTTTAAATTTAATTTTTAAAAAACTAGTTATCAAAATTTTTCCACCCGAGCAAGGGTTTTCAAACGGGATAGGTTTCCCATTTGGGATCCCGCCCCCCCAAGGGTTTTCCCAAATTTATTGGGCCCTTTTAAAAAACTTACCCTTTTCTGTAATCCCTCTTCTAAAAATCCCCCTTTTATCAAATTTTTGAAGAAGTTTACCCCACTACTAAAAAACTTTTTTCCCAAAGGTTTTTGTAACCCTAAATTTCAAAACATCTTTCTTCAAAAATCTGGGAAAAATTTTTTGGGTCTCCATGTTTTTAAATGCAGAATTGTTTCCCCCTGAAAACCCAATTTAGCCCCTTCGGAAGGGCCGGAAAATTAAAAAGTACTTCAAACATCCCCCTCTTGGTAAAAGGGGGAATATTTTTAACCCTTTTTTTAATTTAGCCCCCATTTCCTACCCCACCTCAACCCTTTTTTTAAAAAAGGTTTTAAAAGGCCCCCAGCCTTTTCATTTTTTCAAGGGTTTGGGCCAATTTTTGTCTGATTCTTTTTGCCAAAAAAAAGGCCCCCCCTGGACAGGGGTTGGGAGTTGCGGGAATACATAATTTTTTTCAAATAAACAGTTTCTTGTTATTTGGTAGTTTCAAAATTTAAAAAAATAAATAAAGGGTAAAAGAAAAGATTTTGTTTAAAAGAACTTTTCCTTATTAAATTTTTGTCTTAATATTGTCTCTATAAACCTTCTACAAATGGAAAAAAAAATATAAAACCCCTTTACCCTTCCCCCCAAAGTCCCCCTGGGGCTTTTTAAAAATGAAAATTGGGGTTTACCTTGGGGACCAAATTTAAATAGTTGGGGCACCCAAATGACCCTTTTATTTGGCCATGTCTTTATGAGGGGAAAACTCAAATTATTTGTGAATTTTCATAAAAAACAATATGTGCCTTTTTTTTTCCCTCTATACAGTGAAACTGGTTTTCAGTTGTCTTACCTTTCGGGAAGGGGTTCGGTTGGACTTTTATTCAGAAAACAAACTTTTGAAATTTCTATTTAGAGTTTAGGCCAATCCATTAGAATCCCCGCTTTTTAACCCCTAGAAAATTAGGGTTTCCCCAAAGCTTCCAAAAAGTTAGCACTTAAGGGGTTCCCTTGACCGGGTACCCTGTCTGGGTAGGGGCCCCCCAACTCCATTTTTGAAGAATTGGGACACAGCAAAAGTTTCAAGACATTTTGGCAAAACCACCAAAATTTAAAAATTTCCCCGGGGCTCCAAACTTCCCCAAATTAAATTTTGTAAATTTTTTTTCTTCAGACCCCTCAGGTCTCCCCCCTTTCCCGGGTTTTAAAACTAAAATAATTTGGGAAAGGATTTTCGAAAATGGTCCGGAAGGTGGGGAAAAAAGCACTCTGGGACTACCTTGTTGAGTTCAAGCATGTGTTTTGAGAACCCTGAATGTACCTGTTATTTGTGTTGGGACAGGCCCGTATTTCCTCAAAAGGGGCATCCAAGGGCTCATCCTTTTTGTGGCTAGATCTTCCTCCCCTTTAATACAAATACCTGGGTCCCTTTAAAAAGGTTTAAAACTATGCCTAATTTTTAAAACACCCGCAAAAAGCACCGTTTCCCCCCAAATTTTCCCGCATTCCTGGGGAGCGTTTCCCCTCATGTGGTGTGGGGCAGGGGCCCCCTGCAGCAAAAGTCCAAATTTAGTCCCTGAAAGGGTTTTCCCTTCGTGGTTGATGTTGGTGGGGGGAAAGGTTATTTTTTGGAAAGTTTTTTTTAAATTTTTAAAATTTAAGTTCTAACCCCCCACTTCGTCTTTTGTCCTTTCAAGGGTTTTAAGAACGAAAAGGGGAAGGGTTTTTTTAGGCACACCAAGAGCCATCGTTTTTCCCCGTCTCCTTCCCTTTTTTCCTTCCCCCTAAGTTTAGAAAAAAGAAAAAAGGGCCCTTGGTTTTCTTTCTTTTGTAGGAAAGGGTAAAAAGGGTTTTTGGGAAAAAATAAGCCCCACCCCGTTAGGTGGTGGTTTTGGGGTCCTAGATTTATGTGGCCGGGCTAATTGGAGGGGGTTATATTAGTTGTGAGAGATCCCAAAGTTAAAAAACAGTTTCCTTGTTTTATATTTATCAAAGGGTTTTATTGGAAGATTTTCACAAGGAAAAACCAAAGTTGTTTGGGTTTTTGGGGGGTTTTGTTTTTAAAGGGTAAGGTTTATGACGTTTAATCGAGTTAACCCAGAACAAAAACCAGGGTTTGTTTAAAAAGAAATCCAACGTCCTTTGGCACCAAGCCCCGGTATTTCTCCCTTTTTTTTGAACCAATTCACCCTGGGCCAAAACGGGGGGGGTTTTTAATCCCCCATTTTCGTGTTGGGGCCCTTTGCACCCAGGAGTTTCAAATTTCCCAGGTCAAAAGTTTTGTTTAAAAACCCTTTCCCTGACCCCTCCAAACTTTTCACCAATGGGGTCAAATTTAAATTCCCCGAATTTTTCTGTTTTTTAGAAAAAACAAAATTTGGAAAAAACTTTGTTTTTATTCACAGAATTGTGGGGCCACTTTTGGTTAAAATTTTGAGATAATTTTTTTGGGGAAAATGGGTCAACGAAAAAATTGTTTTAAACATTTTTTAAGACAGAGCCCCCAAATTTAAAGGGGTTGTCCCACTACAAATTTATTTAATTTTCCTCAGTACGTTTTTTGTTTGAATTTTAAGGGACATGTTTACTTGGCTTTTTTTACTTTTTGCTGCAGTTTGAAGGGCCAGGCTGTTAGCTTTTAGCAAACCAGTGCTTGGGGAAACCTATTTTAATTTGAGATCAAAAAGTGTCCCGTAAGGCCCCTAAAAAAAACCCCCCCCCCCCCCCTGGTAGGGGGCGGGCCTGCCCCCCCGCCCCCCTTTTACTTAAAGGTTAGGCCCCCCGACCCAAATCAAGGAAACAGGTTTGGCCCCTTTTTAATAAGGAAAATATATTGCAAAACTTGTCTTTTTGAAGATCTTTTTAAAATAAAAAAAAAAATCCTTGTAGGGGAACAACCCCCTTTTTTTAAAACCCCCAGTTTCAGTTTCAAACAAAAAATGTAAAGATAGAAAAGGGGAACCCCCCTTATTTTCTAACAAAAGGCTTTGCCTTCCCCCCATGCTCAATTTGCTCAATTTCCCTTTTAAAAATTCCCCCTTTTACTTCCCCCTGTTTTTATGTTCTTGTGTTCAGTTTTTGGTTTTATTCCCCTTTGGATCGCCGTCAAATTTGCCCTGTAACAAACCCCCAATTTTTGCTTTTTTCATTTCCCTTTCAAAGTACTCTGTTGATTGTGGAAACTTTTTAAAAATATTCCCTTTAAAAGCCTCTGGGGTTTTTCCCGTCCCAATTTTCCCTTAAAGGGAACAATGTCACATAGTTTTTTTCCCACCCCTTTTATGGGGGCCCCGGAAAAAGCTAGTGTCAGGACCCTGTTTTTCCCCCAAAACAATGTGCCCCTTATTCTGTAAGATGCAGAAATTTTAGAGCTTTTACCCCTCAAAATATTTTTCATTTTGGGAATTTTTGAAGGGTCCCCCCACCCCCAAAAAGGGTAAAACCCCCCCCCAATTTAAAAGTTTTTTTCCAAAAGTTTTTTAATTATTCCAAAAGTAATAGGTTTGTTAAATTGAAGGGGGGTGGGGGCTAAACCTTTTTTGGGGGCGGGGGTTTGGGAAAAAAAACCCGACACTTGAAGGGGCCCCCCTTCGAATGACCCCCCCCCTTTTTGGCTGAAAATGCAGATTTGAGCCATTAAAATACACGAAAAATCCGCATCTTTTCGAATAAGGGGCCCCCAGGCCCCCTGGGGAAAAAGCAGGCCCGAACATACCCTTGTTCCCGCCTAAGACAGGGGGGCAAAAAAAAATATGTGACAGGTTCTCTTTTAAGCAGCCTGTGATGATTTATGACCTGTCTGTTTTTTTGTAAAATTTCCCATGAATTTATTTGGAGAAACCCTTTTCCTTAAAATCTCTAAAATTTTTTGGTTTTTTCCCCTTTTTTCTTCAAAGAAATTTTAAAAACAGCCCGGGTGCTTAAACAGTTGGGGGAGGTTCACCCCACAAAACCCCCTTTTCCCCGGTTTGGTTTTCCAAAAACCCCGTGTTTTAGGGAAAAAAACCCCCGGAAAAATTTGGGTTGGCAACACCCCCCAAATTCAGGGTTCAGTAAAAAACCTACAGGAGGAATTAAATCCCGAGGAAAAAAACATAAAAGTTATAAGGGTTTCCCGAATTGATTTTTTACAGGGGGGAAAAAATATAGAAGGTGAAGTAAAACAGGTGGAAAACCCCGTTTGAAGCTGGGTATATTTGTGGTTAAAAATTTCAAAGGTTTTTAGCTTTTTTTTTCTTTAGCCCTGTGGGGATTCCTTAATTGGGGATGTAACCAGCCGTTCATATTTAAATTTTTTAAATTTTGGTTAACCCCTTTTTTAATGCCTGATGTGCCTCAATTTAACAAATTTTTATTCCCCATGACACCCATTTTGGGGCTTTGGTTTGAAAACAAATAGAGAAGGTTTATTGAAGCAACTCCTCACTAAATGGAATATATCACCAATATTTTTTTTTATAAAAAAAAACCCCAAAAAATTTTTTTCCCGGCCTTTTTATTATTTTTTGAAATGAAAATTTTTTTTTAAATTTTGTTTTTATATATGGGGTTAAAGAGGGCAGGCCCCTCTTGACCCAAGTGTTTTTTAACAGCATTCGATATATGCATTGTAGCAGCCCTATGGGGAAAGCCCGTAGGGGCCCGTGAAAAGGGAAAAATGGGGGTCATTTACTTTTCCCTTAAAAGGGTTTTTCTTGGCCCCTTTCAATGTGGGCCTTGGAAGAAGGGCATTTTTCCAAAAAAAAGAGGAAAATGTGACCCCCAAACACAAACCCCTTTTTTGGATGGTGGAAAACCCGGGGTTATCTACAAAATTTTGTGTCCCCATCTAATGTGCCTGTGATAATAATGGGAGATTTCTGAGAGAAAAAAGGAATTTTTCAAAAAATTATTGGACTTTGGTTTAGAAGGGAAAAACTGCAGGATTTTGTTTTTTTAAAAAATTTTTTTTAAAAATAAAAAAAAAATTAAGAAAAAAAGAATTAAAAAATTGCCAAAAAATTTAAAAAAAATTTCCCCTTTTTCCCAAATTCCTAAAAAAAAATTTAAACAAAATAAAAAGGGGAAAAAAATTTCCCCCTTTTTAACGACAAATTTTAAAAAAAAAAATTTAAATTGTAAAATTTTGGTTTCTTTAAAAGGGGGGTAAATAAAGGAAGGGGGTTAATTTTTTTAATTAATGGGGGAATTAATTTTAAATCCCCCAATATAATCCCTATTAACAAAAACAAAAAAAAAGAATTTTGGGTTTAAATAAGCCAAAAAAGGACCAAAAAAACAACAAAAAATTTTTTTAAAAATTGGAAATTTAAATGCGTTTTGGCAAAAATAAAACCTTTACAAAAAAAGTGGAAAAGGGCCCCCGTTTCTTTTGTATACACGGGTGAAACCGCTTCTGCAGAAAAGGATTATTCCTTTTGTATCCCTTTAACGCCCACCCAGGGGGGAATTTTTACCACTATTTAAACCCCCCCTTTCCCGCAACCATCTTTTTTTTTTGGCTTTTTTTTTTTTCCTCCTCCCCTTTTCCTTTTCCCGGAAGCCCCAAAAGACTTTTTTTTTTTTTATTTTCCCCCTTCTTCATTTTAATATTTAGAACTTTTTTTTTTTGAGGGACAAAAATGTACTTTTTTTTAAAAAATGCCCATTGAACCCTGAAATAGAATGTACTAGGAAACCCCAAAAAAAATTTATGTTTTTTGGGGCTTTGTTTTGTTAAAAACTTTTTCGTTTTAATTTAAATTTATGTGTTTTCTGTAATTTTTGCAGGTTGATCGATTCCCTTTTTGATTTTTCAGTTTTTGTAGGGTTTTTCATTTTTTTTTTTAGTTCTTTCAAAAAATACAAAACAAATTTTCTCCTTTAAATTTGTGCCCCGCGCCGCAAATTTTTTTTGCCCAATAAACTTTTTTGTTCTCGGGGGATAGGGGGCCTGGGTGAAAGGGTTTATTTTTTGCGGGATTTTAAGGGGAACTTGGTTTTTAAAAAGGGTTTGGGCTAAAAATTTTAAAAAATTTTTTCCAAAATAATTTTGGGCAAAAAAAGTGAGTTTTAGACCTTCAAAAGGTTTTTTGGGTTTTGGTGAGTTTTTTTTTCGTGCCTTTTTGGGATACTTAAAGAATTTTTTTTGATCACCAAAATTTTCTGAAAATTTTTTTGGGTTTGGAAATTTTTTGTTTTTTTGGGGGGTTGGTACGGGGGGTTTAAATTTAGGTTTTTATTTTTTTTTTCTTTTAAGGTGCGGAGGGAAAAACCAATTCCTATGGGGTTTAATTTTTAAAATTTTTTTTTAATTTTTAAAAAGGGGTGATTTGGGAAATTTAATTTTTTATTATTTTTTTTACTTTTTTTTAAAAATTTTTGGTTTTTTTTAGTTTTTAATTTAGTCACCCCCAATGGTCAAGTTGGCCCTTTATTTTTGTATACCCCCTTTTGCATTACAAATTCTGGGGATAGGGTTTTTACCATATGGCCCGGCTACCCCTTAAATTCCTGGCCCCGGGGCAAAAATAATAATAGACATGTTTACCCCTTTGGGCGCCCCTCAAAAACCCCTTCCCTTTGGCTTCCAGCTACCGAAACCCAAAAAACCAAGGGGTGGCTTTAAATTGGGGGGAAGAAAAGGTGGGCCCGCAATTTTTCCTCAAATTTTTTAATTTTGGCCCGGGTGTTTAAAGGGTTTTAAAAAGGGGGTTTGGGCCAAGCTCTGTTTTCCCCGCTATTTTCAGCCTTGACCCCCATCTATGTAGCGGATTTACGAGTAACCCCCCACAAGGTCCTTAATTTACAACCCGGGCCCCTACTAAATTTTTCTATTGTCAGTAAGGGGGTTTTTAAAGGTATAAAGGACACTGGAACTGAAATTTGAATTTTAAAACTATAGGAAATAAAGGTGAAAAGGGGTCCCGGGTTCGCCTGAAATTTAGCCCCGGGGGGACAACATTAAATGAAATGTAATTAGGGATTAATGTAGCAACTCATCCAAAAACCCTTTTTTGGGCCTGCTTTAAACTGGGTTCGCAAAATTTACAGAACATTTTATCAAAAAATACATACAAAGGCACCCCCCAAAAGTATTCTTTGTCCTGGGGGAGAAATCCCCAAAAATCCCCCGTTTGGGGGAAAAAATGATTTTAAAAAAGAAGGGCTAATTTTTTTCATGCCAAAACCCAAAAATGGGGGGGCATTAATGGGGATGTAAAAAATTTTTATGATTTTGTGTTTATTTTTGAAAGGGGTTGGGGTATTGGGCCCCAAATTATGTTATGGTTTTAACGTAAAAATTTTTGATTTTTAAAAATAGAAGTCCCATGGGGTGTTTGGATTGTTTTTGTTTTGTTAGATGTGTGGTACCAGAATGAATGTGGCTGGATCCGGTTTTAGTTATATTTGTAATTAAATTTAAAAAAGGGAAACTTTGGGCACCAATTTTTTTTTTTACTTTTATTAAATAAGCCCTTGAAAATTTTATTCTTTTCTTTTTCGCCATTTTCATTTTTGATTGTAGTTTTCCAATCCAAATTGTCTATATTTTTATTGTTGGGGGAAAAAATTTTTGGCCCGAGCGCTTTAAAAAGCAGTCAGTGGAAAATGTTTACAGCCAAAAATTTATTTTCTCTTAGGAAACCTTTAAAAGGGGTTTTTCCCCACTACATTGTTTCTTTTACCTCAGTACTTTTTTCTTGGTTTTTTAAATTTTTAACCCAGGGGTTTTTTGGTTTTTAAATGGCTTCTACTAGGCTTCGTAGAAGCCAAAGGGCTATAGCTATAGCAAAACCTGTTTGGGGGCAATCAGGAGGGGTTCCCAAAAAGGTCTTTTAGCCCATAGCGATCTGAGGAGCTGTTTCAAACCCTTCAAGGGGGATTTTCTCAGGGAATAGGTAGGGGTTTAATATATTGCAAAGTGACTTGTTTTTGGGAAAAGGAAAAAACCTTTTTAAAATAAAAACAATCCTTGTAGTGAGGCAACCCCCTTTTTGGGCTGACTCAGTTCCCCTTGAAATTCTATAGGAGAGCTTTTTTAGTCAGGCTTGTGACCCTGGGCAAGAAGTAAGGGAGGGCTTGTCCTTTATCGTTTTTACTGTTTTCTGGGGGAAACAAAAACGCGCCCCAAGGGCAGCGTCTACATTTTCTAATGACCCAATTTTAAAAGTGTTTAGGGCATTGTTCGTAAGACTCGATCACTTTTTAAATGCGCCCCCAAAAATTTTGGGGGGGGCCCTTTCCCCGGGGACATGTTGACCACACTCGTTAAATTTTTTGAAACATTTTTATGGGAAAATTTGGGTTTGGCAAAACTTTGGGCTTTTTGCTCGGAAGGCGACCTTTTTCAATTTTTGGTTTTTGGCCCTTTAGACTGAGGTGTCGAAAAGGGGAAATAGAATTTTCTAAATATTGAAAAAAATTTAAAAATTTCTCAACTTTGCAACACTTTCAAAAATTAAAAATAATTTTGTTTAAATTTTCAGAAAGTTTTAAAAAATTAAAAATTTTTTAAAAATTTTTAAAACATTTTTTTCATTTTAAAAAAATTTAAAATAAACAATATATAACACCCCGAAATATAGAAATATTTTTTCCCATTTAAAATTTTTTTTAAATTTAATAGAATCTAAAAAAAAGTTTTAATTAAATAAACCCCAAATGAGGGTTTTTGTTCAGGTTTTTCCCAATTTTTTAATTTTAATACATTTTTAAAAAATTTTAAAATGTATTTTTGTTTTTTCTAAAACCCTTTTTTTACTTTCAGGCCAAAAAGCCAAACACCCCCACAGGTCTAGGGTTTGGGGCCGTGGTTCCTTACCCAAACAGGATCAGTACCATAGTTTCTATTCAAAAAACATGTATTCTAATGACTTCTCCCCTTTTTTTCAGCCTGTTAAAAAGCCTCTATACTTTTTTGGCGGAAAGGGCTAATGGCCAAAAAGTTTTGGTTTAAAAGCCCTATAACAATGGCGAAGGGGGCCGGAACCCCCGGTAACTTTTGGGCACCATTTTTTGAAAGAAAAAAAACAACTTTCATAAATTTCAGGGCCCCCATTAATTTCCTACGAAAAAGAAATGGGAAAAATTCCCTTTGGGACGCCTTCCCTTTTTTATTCCATTTGGGGCCTCCCTTATTTAAATTTGGGGGTGGGGGTGGGGGTGGGGGGAGGGGGGGGGAAGAACTTTTAACTATCCCCCTTTTGGGGAAAAGGTGGAATCCTGTTTAGCAAACACAAATTTGGTAAATTTTTTCCCAAATCTCTGTTGGGTATTTGTTCATGAGCGGGATACTGAAAATCTCCTTACAGAACAGGAAAAAGTCGAACTATTATTGGGGCCTAGGGGCCAAAGTAAAAAAACTCCCAGGATTTAAAAAAACCATAAAAAAAATTTGAAATGAAAATGGAAAATTAGAAAAAAAAAATATAGTACAATTAAAAAAAAAACCCCAATACATCCATCCCCTTCCCACAAACATCCATGGCTACTTTTTAAAATTAAATTTGGGGAGCTGCCCACATAAAATTTGGGATATTTCATTTTTTGGGGCCCAAGGACCGGGGTTTGATTGGCAACTGCAAACCCATGGTCCCTCAAAGGGCCCCTTGTCCCCTTTATTTCCACCTGGGAAATTATATGACCCCAGAGGATTGTGTAGTTTTTTTTTGGTCCCCCTTTTGGGTACATGAAAGCTTTTTGTTTTAACTTTCCCCAATTTTTTTTTGGGACCTCAAAATCACCTAAAATTTAGGTGTTGGAATTTTTTTTTACAGTGTCCACAGTACAGGGTTTAAATAAAGTTAAAAATTTTAAATAGTTCGGTTTTTTAACAGATGCAAATGATTCTAATTATTGTTAAATTATTTTATTATTTTATATATATATATTTATTTAAAAAAATATTTATTTTAAAGTTTGTTTTACATTTTTTCATGTTAACATATAGTCCCCCTACTGGCCCTGAACATGTCAACACTTGGGGGGGATTAGGGAAAATTTCCCCGTCTAAACGCCCAAATTTTAATGCACTAAAAATACCCTAGAATGCCATGATTTATAACCTGCTCTCAGGGGGTCATAAATCGGCGCATCCTGGCTAGGACGATTTTTCGGCTCGTAAATCATTTTGAAATGTCTTACCTTTCCGCAAAATTACCCCTAAAAATGCCGTAGGAAATCTAAAAACCTATAGCTTCTAGGTTTCTAGTGCGCCCCCTCCTGCAAAACCCCGAAATCGGGGCCCATTACAAAGTGTGAAAAGTGCCTTAAAAGGGGCGAAAAGACGTCAGATATCTGGTGCAGCCCCGTTCATACATGTCGCCCTTGATCTCTTGTCCTTTATCCTGCAGTACAGCCATATACTTGCATCTCAGTAATCACCTATCACACCCTGCCTATGGCAGTTTTTGGAGGCCATCATAAGTCCCTTGGCAGTCAAGGCAACCGAATGAAACCCCTTTATGGGCAAAGGGGGGGGGCGTTGGGGGCTGCTTGGGCCATCCAAAACAGGACTGGGGGCAGGGTACTGGTCCCTGGGGGCCCAAAAGGGGATATAGCGCCCTCTCAGTGCAAAATTTGCCCACTCCATCCTCCTTGCCCCCCCTATTTCCCCGCCTGTAAAGTCGCCCCTGCTCACCTAACTTCGCCTACTCATCGTCTCGGCCCTGGCCACATATGCTAAGCCTTTAGACCCCACGGTTGCTGTCTCCAATCCGGTGGTTGCACACTCTATACCTCTTTCAGGCATTTTGGACTTAACTATGTGTCCATTTGCCTAAAAGAGTTGAAATGAGGTCACCAATACAGAAATCTGACGGATCTCTTGCAGTCAGTGGGGTCTGTCGAGTTCCATTAGTCTCTGTCATTTAAGGGGTGGAGGTTCTGAGTCATATATGAACCAGACTTAAAAAAGATACGATCTTTATTCACTTGAATGATACATACCAAAGTTACGGCTGCAAAAAAAGTAAGGAAACCCTTTTAAAGGACCTGAATTGCTGCATTGATTAGTGATAAAATGTGGTTCGATCGTTATTCAAGCCACAGTCATAGACAAACAGAATCGAACTACACGAGTAACAAACAGTTGTATGGTTCATGTCATTTAATGAGCACATTAGGCCTTATGTATAAAAACGGTCTAGCAATAAAACTTCTTTGTTCCCCCATGCAACAAAAACCTCATTTTTTTATATTCCCGGGAACTATATGAAATAAAAGGGGAGCTCTGAGTGGTTTTTTTGGGCAACAAAGAAAGTTTCCCCCTAACTTTTTCATACAAAGGTCCTTGATAAAAAACCCACAGTGCATAGAAAAAGGCAAGTGAGCCCCTAATTGACCCGTGCATCTCTTATAACAGAAATCATCTTCATGAGATTTTATTGTAGCATATTCTATTAGTATTCGTTGGAGAATTTCATATTATTTTAAACTGTAGGTGTCTGCCCTGCACAAACCATGCCAGCAACTAATAATTTACTATACATCAAGGTCAAAGTATAGGGTGATGTCTGCTCATGCAATCAGAATTTCATCAAGATTTAGGTGTAGTTCCTAAATCCTGAATGATTGTGCTGACGCTCTCTGGATAATGCACATGAACACACTGCAGATATAACAATCTACAGGATAATCAATGTTTGTGCGGGTTCCATATGGAAAACTCATGGATTAGCCCCAATGAATGACAGTGCAGCGAACATCTTTTTCTTGTATGAATGATCGCTGCCACCTAATGGAAAAAAAAGTCATATAAAAACTAGTGCAGGAAGCAAGTATAAGATAGCAGCACATACCTCATGAAAGAAATCATGTGTCGTGAGCTGGCTTGGTGAGTATATAAGTTGTGCAATAGGCTGTCTGCACACATATTCCTCATTGCTGTCATAGGTTTATCAGATAAAAAAAAAAAAGAATGATTATTGGTTTTCAGGCAAAGGGTGTCAGTATTTCTGAAACTACACAGTGTGTGAACTGTTTATGTGTTGCTGTGATAAAAGTGTATTGTGAGTGTACAAACGGCATCATTGTGAACAAGCGATGTGAAAACTGTGGAGCACCTGTCGTTGATGTGAAAGGTGAACGTCGGCTATGAAGGTGCACGAGGGTAGACGACACCCCCCAAAATAAATCAGACGTGATCAGACGTGTGTGTAAACAACAGTTCAATGAACATAACTGCCAGTGGGGTCTCTGTAGCAGACAGATGGTCACTGCCCCTCTACTAACCAAGTTGCATCGTTAGAAAACGCTTAAATTATCATGACAGTATGTATATGACAGGAATTGGACTTTCTATGGTTGACAAATGGTTGCCTTCTCTGATAAGTCATGTTTTCTGCTTAATAAAATGGATGGATGAGAAATATCAGAGAACAAATACTCTGCAGCTGTTGCTGGAAGAACACAAGCTGATGGTGGCAGTGTTATAGTCTGGTGAATGTTTTCACAGCATTATGTGGCCATTCATCCATGTGGAAGGAACTCTCAATTGATCTGCGTATGAATCCATCCTCATTGATCATGTACATGCTAACTGTCATCCCTGAGGCGATGAGATCTTCCAACAAACTATATGACACGTCACATGGCTAGAAATGGTTGGAAGTGCATGACCAAGACTTCAAGTACTACCCTGATCCCCTAATTTCCCAGACTTGAATTCAATTGAGCATCTTTAGGACCATTTTGATCATTGTGTTCGCGCTATGTATCCTGTGGGATGCAATCAAGTCACATTACTATGATCACTTCCTACACACGTAGCTCAAGAAGGAGGTCACATGTGGTGAGCTGGCTCGGTGGGTATACAATGTGTGTGATAGGCTGTCTGCACACACTTATCCTTCGTTACTGACATGGGTAATTTATCAGAGTTGCAAAAAGGGATGATTATTGGCTTTCAGATTTGAGCTGCAGTACTTCTAAATATATGCAGTTTGTGAACTGTTCATGTGTTTCTGTGGTGAAAGTGTTTTGTGAGTGGACAAATGGCACCATTGTGAATAACCATCATGGAAATGGCAGAACACCACGTTTTAATGATTTGAGAGGTAAACGAATGTGCACAAGTGTGGACTGATGAGTTACAGTGGAGCGGCTCATAGCCAAAATGAACCAGGGGCGACCAGATGTGTGTGTAACCCAACAGTTCACTTAACTCTATGGGGCTGTGAATCTATTCTTAAAGATCACATACACCCTGTGACGCACTCACATTCATTCGGCCGCCATCTTGGATCGGCCTGGGGGTTAATTCAGCTCGCAGGATCGCCGTCCTTGGTAGAACAGATTTGGCACACTCCGATTGCAGGATTCCAGTTTAAACTTGGCCTCAGCCAGCTTTATTCAGGCACATTAACAGAAAACAACACAAAGTAAACCCTCAGCCGTCTGGCCACCAACTACACAATATTAGAGTCCCTCTCTAATCTGGGGTCTGGACCTACTGTCCAGTTCCCACCAATGCTGTACACCCTAGGCTTTCCTCAAGTCCAGGGGTAAGAGCCTCTCCTCAGCTCTCTTGCTGCTCCTCTACCAGGAAGCAAACCACACCCCGATCATCTGGAGCAGGAGGCCTTTAAGAGGTCTCCAGAGAAGCACCCAATCCCTGGGTTGGAACACCGAGACCTGGCACGTGGGAACAACCACTCACCCATCTGCAGTTGTTCCGGGAAGGCCAGCCCCTAATGGCTGGACATCAGCCGTACTACATATGAGTGTCAGCAACCTAATGTTGCTGACTGACAACACTGGCTTCCCCCACCGAGACCAGTCCCTCGGTGGCACATTCCTTGCATTTGCCCTGCCGTACGCCCCCTAGTGGCAGCACCATGCGACCACCTATGGCCGCTCTGCCACAACCCATACATGCTGATTGTTTTCCCTGGGGTGGATGGAATCTGTATGCAAGACAATGTCACATGTCTCACTGCTAGAAATGTCCAACATTGATTGGAAGAGCACGACCAAGTCTTTCAAGTACTCTCCTGGCCCCCTAACTTCCCAGACTTTTTATGTAATTTGGTTCGTGGGAGCCCTTCCCCCCTAAAAAACCCCTCCACAGCTTGGATCAGTCGCAGGTCTCATACCTGGAAACCACAGGGCCTTTTTGTGTCACCTAACCCCTAGGCTGTCTGGGGCCCCCAACCCCGGCGGAACTATGAAAATAAAAATGGTCATTAACTTTAAATGTAGTTCTCAGGGACTACTAACAAGCTGACAATGGAAGAAATAATTAGAAATCCAAAAATTCTGCAATATTAACCCATTGCTGGCATGAAATAATTATTTTTAACTAGTACCATTTACTGTATCATATAACGCACTGGGAAAAAATAGAATTGCTTCCTTGTTTCAGGGCTTAGTTTTTTTGGTCTCAATACTTAATTGGACATGGGTTAGAGGAATATTCCATTTATTATTGAACAAAGGCTATTCTTTGCATTTTGAAAAGTAAGGACATTTCCCAACATATTTTCTGTATCAATTCCTCAGTTTTTTAGATTTCTCCTAGACACCGTCCAGTTGGAGCATTCACTACTTATGTCCAGTCGCTATAAACCTGTTCTGGTCATGTGATGGACGCACAAGAGAAGTGCTCATTACAAGACATAATAAATGGACTGTAACTAACGAACCATGCATCTGTGTGTCCATTACATTGTCACGGTTCATGCCGCGGTTCCCTGCCTTGGGCCGTCGGCGTGTCGTGCATTCCTGTGCTTGCCTGTCCTGTCCTGTTCTGTTGCTTCCTGGGTTCCTGTGTGTGCTCTGTTCCTCTTAGGGCGCGCGCTGCGGCTTCCTGTCTTTTATAGGTTACTTGTCTCTGTCTACTTCCTCTTTACCTCTGACCCCTGACTATAAGAGGAAGTTCCTGCCTCTGCTCTGGGTCAGTTCTTTGCAGTCTGTTGCGGTCTCAGCTGCTTCCCATCTTGAGCTCCTGCCAGCATCTCAGGTCTGCTTTTTGGATACTTTAAACCCCTGAGATGCTGGTCCAGTGCCCTTTGTCATCTGAGCTCCTGGGCCATCCCTTTCCGTCGTGTCTGTTCTCCTGTATCCTGCTGTTTTTCCTGTCCTGTATGTGCTCTCCTTTTTCCTGCCGTGTTCCCTGGTCTGTACCTGATGTTTTAACCCATCCAGTTCCTGCCGTATCCTGTGGTGCAATGTGTACGTTTAACCCTCCTGTATCCTGCTGTAACATGTTCCTTTTACTCTCCCCCGCCTGGTTTCCCTGTCTTGCACCCCGCTGTCACCGCAGGTAGCCACGTCAGGAGTAGTGACCTGGGGTCCCGCAGCCAAGTCCATCCCGCTTTGCGGCGGGCTCTGGCGAAGACCAGGGGCCCTTAGACTCCACTCCCCTGGCGTGGTCCTCCATCTTCCCCCCCTCGCCTGCGGTGATCACAGAAGATCCACACCCGGGTTTGTCTTGGGGGTCGGCGCTTCGGCGTACATCCGTCGGTGCCACCCCCGTTACAGTATGAACTGACCATGTATCCCGGGGGGGTGACCCTGCCCTCTCTGAAGCGTCTGCACCCGTTTGCCTAGCTCATGGTCCAGCCCAGCTTCCCGTTTGGCCTAGCTCATGGTCCAGCCCAGAGCTTCCGTTTGGCCCTAGCTCATGGTCCGCCAAGCTTCCGTTTGGCCTAGTTCATGGTCCACCCCCAGAGCTTCCGTTTGGCCTAGCTCATGGTCCAGCCCAGAGCTTCCCGTTTGGCCTAGCTCATGGTCCAGCCCAGAGCTTCCGTTTGGCCTAGCTCATGGTCCAGCCCAGAGTTTTCCGTTTGGCCTAGCTCATGGTCCAGCCCAGACTTCCGTTTGGCCTAGCTCATGGTCCAGCCCAGGGCCCCGTTTTGCCTAGCTCATGGTCCAGCCCAGAGCTCCGTTTGGCCTAGCTCATGGCCAGCCCAACTCCCGTTTGGCCTAGCTCATGGTCCAGCCCAGAGCCCGTTTGGCCTAGCTCATGGTCCCAGCCCAGAGCCCCGTTTGGCCTACTCATGGTCCAGCCAGAGCTCCGTTTGGCCTAGCTCATGGTCCACCCAGAGCCCGTTTGGCCTAGCTCATGGTCCAGCCCAGACACCCGTTTGGCCTAGCTCATGGTCCAGCCCAAGCACCCTTTGGCCTAGCTCATGGCCCCAGCCCAGAGCCCCCCGTTTGGCCTAGCTCATGGTCCAGCCCAGAGCACCCGTTTGGCCTAGCTCATGGTCCAGCCCCAGAGCACCCGTTTGGCCTAGCTCATGGTCCAGCCCAGAGCACCCGTTTGGCCTAGCTCATGGTCCAGCCCCAGAGCACCCGTTGGCCTAGCTCAGGTCCAGCCCAGAGCCCCCCTTTTGGGCCCCCCCTTCCCTCTCAGGGTCCAGCCCAGAGCACCCGTTTTGGCCTAGCTCATGGTCCAGCCCAGAGCACACCCGTTTGGCCCTAGCTCATGGTCCAGCCAGAGCACCCGTTTGGCCTAGCTCATGGTCCACCCAGAGCACCCTTTTGGCCTAGCTCAGGGTCAGCCCAGAGAAACCCGTTGGCCTAGTTTCATGGTCCAGCCCAGAGCCCTTTTTGGCCTAGCCATTGGTCCAGCCCAGAGCACCCGTTTGGCCTAGCTCATGGGCCAGCCCAGAGCACCCGTTTGGCCTAGCTCATGTCCAGCCCAGAGCACCCGTTTGGCCTAGCTCATGGTCCCCGGGCCCCCCGGGAGCTCTGGTCCCCGTTTTGGCCTAGCTCATGGTCCCAGCCAGAGCGTCCTTCTGAGTCCCCTGTCTTACGGTCCTCGCCCTAGACTACTGAGTCCCCGGGGCTTACGGTCTCGCCCTGAGCCTTCTGAGTCCCCGTGGCTTACGGTCTGCCCTGAGCCTTCTGAGTCCCCCGTGGCTTACGGTCTCTCGCCCTGAGCCTTTTTGAGTCCCCGTGGCTTACGGTCTCGCCCTGAGCCTTCTGGAGTCCCCGTGGCTTACGGTTCTCGGCCCTGAGCCTTCTGAGCCCCCCGTGGCTTACGGTCTCGCCCTGAGCCTTCTGAGTCCCCCGTGGCTTACGGTCTCGCCCTGGGTTCCACCCCCATTTTGGCTAGTGCCCCGTTTGTTTCCTCCCGTGCACTTCCTTATCTAGGTTTTTCCCTATACTGGCTATATTCAGCCCGTACCTTGGTTTTGGGGGTTTCCCCCGAAAAAGTTGCGGGCCCCTGACCTATGTGGAACGGGCCCTGTTTGGGGATTTGGAGGGGGAGGAGGGGGCTTTGAGGGGGGGTTCTGTCACGGTTCACGCCGCGGTTCCCTGCCTTGGGCCGTCGGCGTGTCGTGCATTCCTGTGCTTGCCTGTCCTGTTCTGTTGCTTCCTGGGTTCCTGTGTGTGCTCTGTTCCTCTTAGGGCGCGTGCGCTGCAGCTTCCTGTCTTTTATAGGTTACTTGTCTCTGTATACTTCCTCTTTACCTCTTGACCCCTGACTATAAGGGGGAAGTTCCTGCCTCTGCCTGGGTTTTTTTCTTTGCAGTCTGTTGCTGTCTCAGCTGGTTCCCATCTTGAGCTCCTTTCCACATCTCAGGTCTGCTTTTGGATACTTTTAAACCCCCGAGATGCTGGTCCATTTCTTTGTCATCTGGGGCTCCTGGGTGTCCATCCGTCGGTCTGGTCTCCTGTATTTCCCGCTGTGTTCCCCGTCCTGTATGTGCTCCCCCTGTCCTGCCTTGTTCCCCGGTCTGTACCCCGATTGTGTTACCCATCCAGTTCCTGCCGTATCCTGTGGTGCTATGTGTAAGTTTAACCTCCTGTATCCTGCTGTAAAATGTTTTCCTGTACTCCCCCGCCTGGATCCTGTCTTGCACCCCCTGTCACCGCAGGTAGCCACGTCAGGAGTAGTGACCTGGGGGTCTCGCAGCCAAGTCCATCCCGCTTTGCGGCGGGCTCTGGCGAAGACCAAGGGCCCCTTAGACTCCACTCCCTGGCGTGGTCCTCCAGCTTCCACCTCGCCTGCGGTGATCACAGAGGATCCACACCCGGATGTCTGCGGTCGACGCTTCGGCGTACGTCTGTCGGCGCCGCCCCGTTACATGCATGACCAAGGCAGATTATTATCACTAAAAGTGTTGAGCGATTATTATCGGCAAAGTTGAAATCGGCACGGTATTTACGTTGATCGGATTTTTTTAGATCACGCGATAATTTCGGGTTAAATCTTGCATAATCTATTAATAATTGCGCCATTTTCGGCGCTTACCTGTCCCTTTTGGCGGCCAGCAAATCAGCTTACAGAATAGAGCAGAGTGAGATGTGTGTGCGACGTCATGACTGGGATGTGTATGGTTGCGATAAACTGGAAAAATCACATGACCTCGTTTTACATAGATCAGCCCTTCCTGTTCATGATCGGTGTGTGTCAGTATCTCAAAGCAGTAGGACATGCGCTCTGCCTCTGTGCAAACAGCTCAGCGAAAATATTCTATTTGTTCACAGAGAACACTCTACTTTTAGCTGTGATCCTTAGAACTCATTTAGATCAAGATTTGCAGATTATAGGTAGTTAGGCAGAGAATTTTAAATGATCATCTACCGCTGTAAAGTCACAGGGGGAGCGGGGGGGGGGGGCGGGCGAACACAGACAAGCTCTTTAAAGAATACTGGATATTGATTGCAGACATTGCATTGAAAATAGCTTTTTTATTAACA
Organism: Phyllomedusa bahiana; assembly: GCA_025379985.1. Taxonomy (NCBI): domain Eukaryota; kingdom Metazoa; phylum Chordata; class Amphibia; order Anura; family Hylidae; genus Phyllomedusa; species Phyllomedusa bahiana. Next base: position 123,996 of record JAODAL010006829.1, read on the forward strand.
GTTTCTTTTTAAATATTACTTGGATATTGGGCAGCCTGAACTTATTTTAGGATACAATCTTTTCTAATAACTAAAAGGTCTATTTGTTAGGTGCAAAACTCCACTTTGATTATCCGATACATTCAATAGGGTTCATTTTCAATTTTGCCCATTCATCTTTGTTGATAGAGGTACCTTGCGGTAAATTTTGAATCCAGCAATTTGGAAATCACCACAGGTTGATAGGTGCCAAAAATACCTTTTATTATCCGTATACATTTCAGATACGTGTTTTTTGCACTTTTGCCCAGTCCAGATGTGTTGATAGAGCCACCTTGCAGTTAAATTTGAATCCAGCATGTCATGGCGGCCGCGGGCGCCGCTGCCCCTGCGGCCGTTCCCTTGCCTGCTGAGGGCTCGGCACGGGCATCGCGGGCACCCGCGACCGCCCCCGTCCCCACGCCGGCTCTCTTACCTGGGCCCCGCTCCGGTGCGCGCCCCCTCCTCTCTGTCCCGGCCGTCTGTGCGCATGCGCACACCCCACGGCTGGTCTAGATTTAAAGGGCCAGTGTCCCGTAATTGGCTTAGTGCCGGACACTGGTCCTATATAAGGGTTACGCCCCCAACACTCTGTGCCAGATCGTTGGTGTGCGTGAGTGAACTGAGTGGGTCTCTAGTGTCCGTATTGATTACCAGTGTACCAGTCCGTTCCCCTACGTTTCCTGACCTTGCCTGATTGCCGCCTGCCCTGACCGTCTGCCTGTCTCTGACCACGAACCTCTGCCGCCTGCCCTGACCTTCTGCCTGTCCCCCACAGCCTTTGGGATTACATTTTGTACCACGCGTACCCCGGCCGCCCCCCGGCAGGAAAGTCAACAGGGGAAACGACCTGGACCTCACCGCCGCAGAAAATCCTCCCGTTTTGCGCGGGCTCTTTGAATCCCGGGGGGCTACCAATTCCGTTCCCTCGGGGCTTACTATCCGCTTGCTGGTCCAAAATCCACCGCACCCACAAAAGCAATTGGTTCACCAAGTGAATTGAAGGGCCCAAAAATCCCTTTTTTTATCCTATACTTTTCAGTACGTTTTTTTGCACTTCTGCCCACCATTTTTTTTTTGAAGAGCCCTTGCAGTTAAATTTAATCCAGAAATTTTGTTTTGATTTGGGGGATTTGAAATAGCTTGATTTGCTGTCTTTTAAAAGAGACGTTCCAAAACTTTTCCCATACCCCTCAAATTTTTTTTTTCAACATGGAGCAAACAGGTGGAAAGGGCGGAAAAAGAGGGGGAGGACTGGAGGTAGAGGTACGGAAGAAGGTGCCCTTCCCAGTGCTGCGACAACACGAAAGCCAGCGGTTGTCGTTTTGCGGCCCGTCAGGCCTTCTCGCTGGGTCAGGGCCCTGTATCTCAGTAACAAACACGCCCCAATCTGTTCTTCATTGTTAATGCAAACCTCACCACATTTTTTAACCTCCTCGCCTCCCAGTAAACGGCCCCAAATTTTTGTCCAAAAACATCATCACATCCTCCAACATGAACAAGGGCCCCCCAAATGTCAACTCGGTACCCACCACGGGGAAATCCTTTTTCTGAAGACCTTTTTGATGACAAAATGCGTTGGGGGTCAGAAAGCAGTTAAAAATAAAGAGGCCAAAGGGGGATGTTTTTTCTCTCCTGACGCCCAGTTACTATGCCATCAGGGGAGGAGAAGGAAGCTGGTCAATCGGCAAAAATCCTGGGCTTTGGGCAATGCCTTGATCTCTCTTGTTTTACCCCCACTCCTGGATGCGAATTCAGGCCGACGAAGTCACCTTTTGGTGATGATGATGATGACTTGCAGATCCAACGGGTCTTTCACAATTTCTTGCGACGCTTCATCACGGACGGGGAAAGACGATGGGGTAGTGTCGTACGGGTCCCCCCTAAAAAAGGGGAGGGGGGTCGCAGAAGTCCGCATATTTTCCCCACCAGGGCCCGGGGAAACCCCCCTCCTCCTTTTTTCCCGTCAAAAAGGCCCGGCCCTCCAACCCTTTGGGCCTTTTTTGGCAACCTCTATTCACCCAGCGATGTCAAATGCCCCTTTTTGCCGTAAACCATAAGTGAGGCAAGAATCTTTAGGTGTTTTCCACCACCAACATCTCAGTACATGAAGCGAACATAAGTTGAACGGGGGGGAAACATTTGGGCCCAAAAAAAGGCCAACCGACGCCGGGGCCCCAACCACTGTCACACCCTCTGCCCTCTGCCCCCCTCCTCTGCCCCCCCACCAAACTTCCCATTTTGCCCATGCCCAGAGCAGATAAGGGATCACCCCCTTCAGCCTCCACCGTCCCCCAGACCACCCCACCACCCGAGCCCCCATCCACCCCTTCTCCTTCCGCCAGTTTGACGACCGCACGCCGTACGCGCCATCTAGCAGCCAGATTCTGTTTTCCAGGTTTGGGAGCAGAAGAAACATTTTAACCCAAACCATCCCAAACCCCAAAACCTGAAGTCGAAATTGCCGGCTTTTGGCCTTGGAAATTTCCCTTTTCCTCGGGGACACAGAGGGGTTCCGCCACGTCAGGGCCCTTGCCCCCCCAAATACCAATGCCGACACATTTTTCTTTGCCAGAAAAGCCGTCCCCCCCCTGGCCACCACGTTCTCAAAATTTTAACCCTTGTCGCATTTTTGGGTCGGAAAATCCATCTGACCACCGACACTGGACAGAAACACCCCCAAGGCCGCTATACCTGTGACGTCGCGGGGGGATGTCTCGGGGGCGACGGTGGCTCTCAGGCTCGGCGCACGCTCTTCAAAACCGCAGGGGGTTTCAGGGCTCTTTCCCCCCCAAAGGCCCCTGGGGCATCACGTCCCAAGAAACCAGGGGCCGTGTTTTAAAATTAATCTTCTTTGGGGAACCTCCACACACAGGTCAGAGCTGTGGACGGCTCTCCGCAACGAGACAAGTGCTGGGGGTGACAAAAAACCTTTGCCAGCAAGGGGGTGTGCATAAAAAGCCGAAATCTGCTTTGGGCCGCCCTTAAACGGTAGGCGGAGCATATCCCTTGCCGGCACATTTCAAGAACCCTGTCGCCAAAATTTCTAAAAAGCTAAACCCTCTGGGGGTGCCTGCTGAGGAAGGGTCGAGTCTTTTTTCACTTCGCCTTCGCAAACCCTGCTTTGCCGCCTGGCGCGTGTAGCGTCAGCTCGGCCTCCCCTTTTAACCGTCCCCCATTGTTGACGTGGCAAACGCGGAATTTCCCCCCCCACTGCCCAGCATTGTGGGAGCACGCAATTCCATTACGCATACGAATGACACAGGCCAAAAAGCAGGGGGTCGGACCCCCGGGGGTTGAGCCACCGAGATGGGGGCAGGTGAAAAAGCTTTGCACCAACCTTGCCATTTTGAAGAAGCCACCAAAAAGGCGTGCGACAATGCCCTTTTCACATACATTTTGGTGACTTTTTCTGGGAAAAACGTTGGACCTCCCTTTGAAACAACAGGCCCGCCAGCGACCGGGAAAGGGGACGGGCCAGATTTCGGACTGAGCCTTTCTCTCCTCCCGGGGAAACCACAAACCCGACAGTTTCTCAATTTTACAGCTTCATTAGGCAGTGGTTTTGGGGGCCCGGGAGTACAAGGGGGGCGCATCAGCTCCAGGGGGCATCATCACAGGCAATCAGGGCTGTGTTTTAAGCGGGCCGAGGAAGCGGAGGAGGAGGGGGAGGGATTCCAGACACCGAGTTTCCGACGCCCTCCCTTTGGGAAAAAAAGGGGGGGGAAATTTGAGGCGGGGGAAAGGGAAATGAGAAATCAGTTTGCTAAGCCCCTCGAACCAGAGGCTTGGGAAATCAAGGGTCCATCTCTCACATATTTTCTTGATGCTCCATTTCCTCCAACCTATCCCCATTAAAGGGCCCTCAAAATGAAAAACAGTTACTGGGGGGGCCCCCCCTCCTGGTCCCCCTTTCAAAACAAAACTCACACTTTCCTTCCACCCACCGAAAAGGAGGTAAAATGCAGGGAAAGGGACCGTGATTGATCAACTGGAACATCTTTTGCTCTGCTTCACTTCCTCAAAGTCACGGTGGAACACTCATGACGGGCAGCAGTAAGTCCAAGTAGCGTAGCGGCAGCACAGGGAAGGTGGGAGAACCAATGGGGACCTCTGGCAAATTTTTTTTACCACATCACCCAAAGCTGCAATACAGGGGACACACCAACACACCTAGACCAGCTAAAAACATGGTCCCCCTATCTGCTTTCAAAAAATCGATGTTTTTTATGTTTTCGGACCCAATAAATTTTGGGTACCAAAAAGGGCGAAAGGGCCGAGCTGCTCCCCCGCCAAAAGGGTTTTTCCTGCCCAGCAGCCCGCATATCTGAGCGGGACCTTCAGCACAGCTGAGGAGTCATAAAAAGACAAAACGCATCCCCCTTTCCACAGATAATGTGGATCATTTGACTTTCACAAGATGAATCAGGGATGGATCTCTATGAGGGTTTCCGAGGTCACCGATTGTTCCGTCTACTTCACATTCCCTTTAAACAGAAAGGTCCCTTGAAAACTTTTTTAAAATTTCATTTTTTACTGCAATTTTTTTTCTCGGTTCCCAACAGTTCATTTTGCGGTTTTTCTGGGAAAGGGGAAAGTAAAAGACACAATTTCATGACAACACCGTATTCCATTTGCTCACTTTTCTTAAAGTTTTTCCCGCAAATTTTTAATGGTTTTGGGTCATGTTCTGTTGAGATAAAGCAATAATATGGTCCTTTTTAAACAGAAATGTGGGTTCTAATGGCATTTCTCCCTCACAATTTTTTAAATGGCTGAGAATCTTTTTTTAATTTTTTTTGGGGCATTTGCTTTGAAATGCAGCAACCTACGGCCTATTCTAAAAAATGTTGTTTTTAACAACATTTGTTTTCAAAAATTGTCAAAAGTGGCTCATGGGTCATGTTTTGAATTTTTGGGGGCATTTTGCTTAAATGCAGCTAACAAAAAGGCCTATTGATGCTCAAGGTGATGGTGCTGTAGAAATGGGCAATATTTCAAAAAGACTTGTTTTGCAAGATCTTTAAAATAGCGCAACCCTTATTAACAACCCCCTTTTAAACAATTTAAAAAAAAAAAAAAAAACATGGTGGGATTCCATTTCCCATTTTAAAAATGTTTTTCTAAATAAACTACTAAAAAACTTACATGTCAAAATAGCTGTTAAAAAAAAATTCCTCTGAAATTTACAAAGGTACAGGAAAAAATTGACCAATGTAGTTATTTAAGGACATAGAGTAGGACACGGACAAGAACAAAGAACAGAGACAATTTCCCCCAGCCTTTAGTAAAATAAAAAAAAATGGGGGGAAAAAAGGCACCGGGTGAACGAGCGTTTAAACCCCCATATTTCCAAAGGGAAACTCAATTGTCCCATCATACGGAGGGGGAAGCGCTACCCGGCTTCACTGTGCGAGGGAAAGGGTGGGGGTCTACTCAACTTCCGCACTCTGCTTCGCACACTGTTTTTTTACCGTGTAAATAATGACGGGACGCTAGCCTGGCCCTCACCTGCACCCACGTAAAACGGGCCCCGGCAGCTTTTGGGCCTCCGTAAAAACAAATGTCGACGGGAGCACTAGCCTCCCCTTTGGGGCAACAGGAGAGCTTCAAATTTTTCTCTAAAAAAATCAATTTTTAAAAAGGGGATTTCTGTAGGTTTAAGTATGTCAAAAAGGGCCCCAGGGCTGGGCACAAATTGCACAAATTTTAGGCTTAAAATTTTTTTGGGGGGAGTACTAGGGTTTTGCATCATTTGTCCCAGGGGGGGTCGTCCTAATCACTGAAAAGGATTTGGGGGAAAAATGAAAAACCCTTGAATTGATTGGCTGAATCATTCAGAAGCCCGGAGGGCAAATGTCTTCTCAAAATAAGAATGTTTTGGGGGTGATTAGGGCATTTTTTTTTTTACTTAAAGGGTAGTGTTTTACATTTTATCGACAAATTAAATCGGCAAGGTTTTTTAAAAGGTGATCAAATTTCCAACATGCTAAATTTAAAGGGTTAAAAACGTGCCCCTCAATTTAAAATTTCCCCCTTTTTTCGGCGCTTCCTGTAATTTGGCGGCCAGCAAATCAATTACAGAATAGAGAGGGGGAGATGGGGTGGCACTTCGACTGGGATGGTTTTTGGTTGCGATTGGCTGGAAAAATCAATACCTC